>JAGDQP010002780.1:0-14173 GCA_022664845.1 Lepisma saccharinum | reverse complement strand
TTCGTGAGTTATATTGTATCCCCCATGTCTAAAAAGTTTAATTCGCACACTGCTTTCAACGTGTTATTCATGAATGGCACGAAAGAGTATGTTGGTATAATCATAGGATTCATGTTGAAAGGTCAAATCTTGTTAGAAATTTGGGGTGGTTCAACTGAGACAAAGGGGAGTTTCCTCAAGGGAAATAAAATTAAGTCATCTATTTTACTATTGTTATGGTAAATTATTGTTGTTATAGATAAAATGTGACAGCGTTGATATTAATGAAAACTAATGAACTAACTCTATGGCTTAGGGAACTAGCAAGTTCATCGTCACAGTATTGTCATCCCAACAACGTCTCGGTCTTCTCCACATTTTTCTTCCGACTTACGAACTACGATGGAAACAATATTCTTCTTCCTCCATCCAATCTATATGGCCTGGCCATATTCACTGTCATGATTTAAGTACTCTTATATCGGGTGAGTGGTAGAGTCCATGGAGATGTTCAGTTTGCAGTCTCCTTCTTTCTCCCGTCGTCTCATCTAATATATTTTTCTCAAAACCATGCACGTTGTATTTTTCTAATGCTCTTTACTATGTTATAAAATCATATTGAATTGGAGAATCTGTTCTAGGGCTAAAGTAGTGCTCAAACTTGTAGTAGTTTTTTTCTGAAACACGACCACGCCTTAAATCGAGCGTAAATCGTGCTATTTACGATGAGTCTAGGTTTACCTTATAGTAGCTTTAAGTAAACGGTGTAGGTTTACTTAAAATATATAATTTAGACTAAAAGATTAAAAGGATACACTACAGTAAGTTAAATTATTTTATTATCAGGGATTACAGGAAATCTATCCCAGAAGTCCCTTGGCACCAAGGGTAGCAGCAGCACCATAGGGAGCACCCAGTGAGGCACCTGCAATTCCAAGACCACCTGCCAATGGAGCAGCTAATGGTGCACCAGCGATTCCAACACCACCTGCGCAGGGAGCACCTAATGTGGAACCTGCAATCCCGACTTTGCCTGCCAAGGGAGCACCTGCAATTCCAACACCGCCTGCCCAAGGTGCAACCAATGGGGCTCCAGCAATTCCAACACCTCCTGCCCAGGGAGCACCTAATACGGCACCAGCAATCCCGACTTTGCCTGCCAAGGGAGCACCTGCAATTCCAAGACCACCTGCCCAGGGACCAGCCAATGGAGCAGCAACACCTAATGGAGCAGCAATTACTAGTGGAGCAGCCACACCTAATGGACCAGAAACGCCTAATGGAGCAGCAAGACCTAAGGGAGCAGCAGCAACTGTCGGAGCACCTATGATGGCTTGTGCAGCAATAGCACGATTAGCGTAGCCAACAGTTGTTAGAGGTGTTGCAACAGCTGCTGCGTAACCAAGACCAACAGCACCTCGCTTTCCCTTCTTCTGTTCAGCAGCTACGAGAGCGACCAAAGTGACAAGGATGATAGCCTGAAAAAAGACAGAACAAATAATCGAATTAGAATTACTTCACTTGCGAATACAGAAGCCATGAAATTCAGAAATTTTGAGTGAGACTAGAGATAAAATAAAATATATAAACTCTTGTCGTTTATGAAGATCTTATGACAATATTTGCATGTCTATTAGGAAAGACGCCCGTTCATTACACGTTTTAATCCACATAGGCTAATGAACTAGAAAACCACATACAATTCTTACAAATATTCTAAGATATCTTATTTTAGACCCCCAAATTCGCTTGAGATTTTCGATCATAGAAAGATATTCCTGCTTCTGATAATATAGAATGCTGAGAACAATAAAGCGATTGCTATTCCTATATATTGCACAATGTTAATTCCTTGATAACGAAATTCTTACGACGGAAAACCAGTCTATACAGTCCCTACATGTAATCATAAACATTGCTCAAACACATCTATTGAATACAATTGTTGTTGTGCTTTATAAGAGGACACAGCTTACGTTATTATTTGATAAATATGACGTCAGTTATGACAATAGGTCTTCGTATTTGTGCGTCGTTATTTGTCAAGATATGACTCTACTTATGTCACTACTGCTACGAGACACTATGTATGTTCCGAATGTTTTCCCAAATAACTTCCTGTTTGTTTTACTAGGGGAATATATACTTGATCTGACGACCTTACTTTGCAACATGATACTGAGACATAGGTTATTCTTTCATGGTCTTAGAACTGAAAGAACTTTTGCAGTATAAAACTTTAATCTAAAGATTAATTCTGAGTTGTAAAAGGAATCGTTCTGAGGTGAGACTAAATCACATATTTATGTACAACATTTCCTAAGTAGGATTAATACTTACAAAGAACTTCATGGTGTTGCTGGTAGCTGTTCAAAGACTTGGGATAGATCTTCTGGTTCTCGAAGAATGCAGCTGCCTTTTATACTTGGAATCAATGTGCTTTCACTAAAACACCGTAATCGAGTTTCGTATATGTAAATATCGTAATGCGCTTCGGCTAAAAGCAAAAATTATAAGAGAAGAAAACTATTAAAAATCAAGTTGCAAATATTTTTTCGCAACTTATAATTAATTGCTTACACATGCATGTTTTTTTTATTATTCAATAAATAAATAATCATTAAGTAAGATTCAAGTATACAAGAGAGTCTGTATTAAAATAATTAATGAAGCGCAAATGAATATTGCATTAGGTGAAGAAGAAACTGGACTTCCAATGAAGAGATGAACACAAATGAAAAGAAAAAGAGGTGAATAGCGTAAACAAAATTTGAACACATAAATTTGAATCAAACCGTAAGAAAGGAAATAAGAACAATGTACGAAAATACAGCGAAAATCTTGTTAGGAAAATAATCGAGAAAAGTAAAAGTGAAGAAAATTTAGACATCAGTGATAAGGGAAAGATAAATCAAGTTGTAGTAGCTATGACACAAAATGGCAATTAGAAACAAGGAAGAGATTATAAAATACAGGAAACGTTCTGTAGAAAATTATACTACTTCGATTAAGAACTAGGGAATGTTGAGAGTTAAGAAAATGTAAAAGATTAAGACGAAATCAGAGAAGTGGATAAAGTACTTACAGGGATGAAGATGTGTTAAAAAAATATAGACATAATATTTTATAGTGAGTACTTTAAAATTTGTTTAGTAAACTAATTCCAAACTTTATCCAATGGAACTTAGGAATAAGGAAAGGAATAAGGAAAATGAACTTGCTGGTTTTCGTACAGAATTTGACACCAAGAACAAATTTTGAATGAGTCTAGTTAGAGGATGATGAAGACAAACATCGACATTTCTAGGATTAATACATCAAAATATCGATTCGGTCTCTTTGACTGCAGAATTTAAAATTCTTGAATATCACCAAATTGATGTCGCTTACATCAAGTTATTACAAAGCACAGGCCCGACTGCCTTATCTGTCCCTTGATTACATGAAGAGAGTAAAATAATTACAAGTTTGGAAATGGAAATTATGGAAACTCAATCTTCCAAAACCTTTTACTATGTCTCAGCTCGTATCAAATCACATTACCTTTATTACAGCGGGCTAAGTTCAGTCAAATGTTGCTCTCTCAGCGAATCCTTGTCAGATACAAAATAGATTTAACGGAGGCAAAGTAAAGAACAAAGACAAATTTGAAATCAAAATATATACAAAAGTGATACAATAGGTAGTAAAATTAAAACATATTTATAGCAGTACAATATAGAATTAATGCAATATAATAGCAAAGTATATAAGGAAGTACACTATTTAGAATTAATACAATGCAGAAGTGTATAAAGTAGTACAATGTAGAATGAAACACAAATATACGAGAATGTATAATAAAAGATGCACACACACACACTTTAAGACATCATGTATACCAAGGCTGAATCGCTGATCACCAACTAAAAGGAGCTTAACTGAGGTTTTAAGTGTTTCATATGTCTTAATGTTGGTTATCGATATCATTAAGGAGTTCCAGGCTCTTCCTGCAGAAATTAAGAAAGATTTCTACGGGATCTTTAATGAATAATGAGGAATACAACATTTAATTTTACCGCAAGTAATATAGTTGTAGATTTCAGATCTGGTTGTTAACTTTTGATATAAGTACAAGGGTGATTTGACTTTTTGTATTTTATACAATAAACAAAAGTAAATAACACCAGACTTGATCACGGATGAGCTGATATCTAAGCCTTTACTCCGTTAAGAATAGATTGTTACTGCCTACAAGATAGACAGATAGATAGACACATAGTTTATAACAGATTCCGAAAAATTATACTATTTCATTTTCGCTAAGAAGAGATTATGATGAACTAAATCAAACGCTTTCGTCAGATCTAATAAAAACAGAAATTAATACCATTGAATTATCGATCAAATTTACTATTTTGTAGCTTCTGAAAGGGCTGTGGTTGTGCTATAACTCTTGCGGAAGCCGACTTGAATACTAGGAAGTATACCACTTTTATTTATGTAACTGGTTAATTGCTGAAATAGTACTTCGTCTAACGCGTTTGACATAATTGGTAACAAACGGATAGAACGAAGGTCATTCAATGTGATTTAGAAGAAGTGTTTACAGGGTATGAATATTGTCCACTCCATTATTAATTACGCAACCCCAAAGCATAACAGACTCTCCACCATTTTTAACAGTTGAAGCAATGTTCTATTTTCTGAAAGCTTCATTCTTCTTTCGCCACACATCCTGATATCCATTACTTGAATGCAAGTTTATCTTAGTCTCAAACTTGCACCAAGCCTTTTCCCAAACTTCCAGGTACTTATATTGATAATTCTTGGAAAATTAGAGCTTCTTCTTTCTGCTTTCTTCTGGTGGGTATGTTTTGTTTCTGACTACACATCCTCTGAATTCCCAGTGCTTTCAATGAATTTTGGATTGTTTGTGGTGTCAGATTAACTTGTATGTCCTGGGCGAGTGAAGTAGCAAAATCTTTAGCATTAATTTAAGTTTTGTTCACAGAATGAGGAATGTGTGTTTCATTCCGGACAATTAGTTTCTTGGTTGGCCAGAACGGATTCTATTCCGCAATAACTGCTCTGTGTTATGTTTATTTATGATGCATCCAACGGTAGAGCATGGCTTTCCATCAAGCTTGGCTATGTCTCACTGTCAGTATTTTTTGCCTCCCGCACGTAATTTGAAATTAAAGTGAATTATTTCAATGATATTCCACTTACTTTGTTGCCCATACTGCTTCTTTATGCTTAACACGGTGTGGATTGCTTCAATACACTACGCAGGGTGCTCTTGTACACAAAAGGATGCCTAGAATATTTCTTTCCAGAGTAGTATAAGGTTGTCCAAATACTTTTTTGTGATAAATTTAGGTAGTGGTTGCTCTATCGTTGCTTGTTACCTGACAGGTGTATCGAGTGGTAGTTATTTCTATAGCATTCTATCTGAGACATCCACATTATACTAAAGGGGCAAGATATTTCGAAATAGGCCACGTGTTAAGTGTGATACAGTCTGTTTTCCCTTTTTGTTGAACTTGTTCAAATACTATTCTTACCTACTGTAGTAAAAATGGTCACTGAGATGAACGTTTGCTGTAAGAAAATGCAGTAATCAGTTTTCGGTTTTTGTCTTAAGGTGTAACAGGAGCTGAAACCTATCAATAGTTTTTGCTATTAATCGGTGTGTTATATTGCTGAAGAGTATAGAAATAGGCTAAACATATAAAAGGAACCACCAGTCAAGCGTTACGCCTTTTTTACTTCCACTCTTGACGACATTATTTAACATGTTCGTGGCATAATTGAAAGACGTTTTTGTGTAACTTGGTAACTGCATTTTTCTCGATTTGTCAGGTTTTAACATGTTCTAATGTTTTTCGTTCAGAAGAATCTTTCTTTGGTACATCTATTCCATTTCACACTTTCAATATGTAATATTTTTATAAGAGAAAACTTTCTTCATGATATTGTGGGATTTTAAGAAAAAGCTGTTTTGAGGAAAACTGCTTTTGTTAATACCGAGTTTTGTGAAAACGTTTCCCCCATTTATGACGAACCCGTATTAGATATGGATGAAGTGGCAATCGTATACAATTTGTCATGACTTCCAAAACAACTCTCCGAAGATCACATAGGAGTGGACAACGCTGGACGTCTAAGGTTGAATTTGAATTGTCTTAATGGTCTTTAGGCATCTAAAGCTCAGGTCGGGATAGAGGAAGGAAAAGTATTCTGCAAAGTGACAGCCAAGACCTATGTTGAAGGTGCTATCCCTACATTTGCCTGGTGTGACTGAGGAAACCTCGGTCAGGGTGGTCGGCCGCTGGGATCGAACCCATGAGTCCACAACCTCTCAAATGCTACCTTACGCTCTACCACTGAGCTACGTTGGTGGGGACGGCTATGAAAATCGCTCTCTCTCTCTCTCTCTCTCTCTCTCTCTCTGTCACACACATATTACTATATATGTGGTCTACTTGAAATATTGTCAGTTTGAGACAAACCAACATGAGCGAAGGAACCAATGCATTCATAGTTGACGGAGGAACCAGAAACTATTTCTCCAAAGGCCTGTACATTCTATCCAAATTGGTACACTAAAGGAAATATATTGATAAGCAAATAGACTATTTCGAAAATATATGTAATTACACCTTCTCTACTGTTCATTTAATAAACAAGAAAAAATAATGTGTGGATACTTATTGACATTTTTCGTATATAATATTTGATGAACGGAATGAAAAGACATTGATCTCGTCTACCTATTGTTACCTGATATGTGGATCATTAGCGTGAAACTTAGCTATGGAAGATTTCATGATCTAACAACATTTGTATAAAGTATGCATTAGAAATCATACACAGTAGTCATACACACATTAGAAATCATACATTAGAAATCATACACACTGAATATCATGTCCTTGTTTCCTATTATATTCTACGATGTTCTTTTGTTCTTAAAAGAAATAAGGTTGGATTGCGAATTTGTATTAGTTCCGATGTTTATGTGTTAATTAGTTTAAGAATGATGATTCTAAATACTAATATGAGTCTCTTGAGAATCCAGGCAGCCCCAACCTTATAAATCTCAAACTGTTGTATACAAATTGAACAACAGAGTAATTAATACTGTTAAACATATAACATTATAATTTTCCGGTAGAAAGAAAAGATAATTAGATTTGCAGTTTTTACTGGTTTCCTATGATTGTTCCGCACATTCCAAGGAAGTCTAACCGCCATCGAGACAAGAAGTAATAAAATCACATCACAGTTCAAGATTCCTAGCGAATAAAATATATATACTTTTAAACTTCCCCTGTTTTAATTATCAATCCTCAATTACTAAACCATTACGTAAAAGTCAATTTGAATTTTTGCCATTGAATAATTTCAGTATTGTATGAGGGGTTCAAAAGGAGAGGGATGTTAAATGACTTGATTTCTTTCTTAAAGAAGTTCGATTTTATTTCTGGGTTCCTTCAAAAATATCGGGAATAATTCTTAACAATGCGGGGCCTTATATTCTCATTGTGTCCGTCTGTCCATGTCATCAAATCTATACTGATTACATATGTTAGCTCGCAGAACATTGATGTTATATAGTGGGTGATTTATCATGGTAGGAAGTCATTTATCATGGTGTTCTATTGAAACAAAGTACCAAATCATAACCAGAGTTAATAGCTTTACGTCCCTATCAATGGACCCTCGGAGCATTAGCATTTATTAGTGAAATCGTAGCGCTCACTTGATTACATGACACAAAATATTAATATTTTCTACAAGGACACGACGTGGTGTGATTAATTTTAAAATCAGTGCTTTTATACTCTGTCGCCTTACGAGACATTTTTGTTGTTTGGTGCCTCAGCCATGTCCTCAGATAACTTTCCTTGCTTGAATTTATTTTAAGGCCTTTAGGCAACTATACGTCTCAGGCCGTGTGGATGATGATGGGAAGAATTTTTAGAATGAAGAAAGTGGGAGGAAAGGGGATCACCCCGAGAAAAACCACGCACACGGTGTTTGCACCCACAAAGCCCACATGGCATGAGCAGTGATAGATCCGACGACCCCTAGCACCACAGGTGAGCGCTCTACCAACTGAGCCACAGTGGCCCCATAACTATGTTTGGTGATGAGATAGCTTTTTAAGGTATCATACATAAATTATTCGCTTAGACAGAACTCACCTAAGTTATTGACTGACTAGGATTATGCATTTGAGTTTTGAGATCTAGGTGACCTGTCCTTCGCTAAAGGCTTAAATGTATTTAATTTTAGAAATGAGATTTTGGCTGCTTCACTAAAGTACAGTACTTTAGACATACGTCGTCTAAGAAACTATTAGGTTCGTAGGGAAAGGAAATGATGCAATTGGGACCACAAGCCAGTTCTGAGTATACGTAGAACCAAGCAAAACCAATGAAATGATTTAAGTATCAATTTATGATTTCGTAAATTTACACGTGATTTGTTAACAGTTGTAATACATATGTGAAAAGTCCTGCGAGAGTATTTGATAAAGAGTGGCATAGTTGTTCCAATAATACAATTGAATTAGAGGATTGCAGACTTATTCTGTCTAGATCAGTTCTTACGTTGCCAGTCCTCACGATTGAGAGGTTTTCATAATTTTTCTGTTATGAGAAGAAATAGAATAATCAAGGAAATTAAAGTAATGGTTTCGTTTGATACACGGAATGCTCATCTCACAGGGCTGATGACCAATGCACGTCTTGTGAGGCGAGAAACACCAAGAAAAATACAGATGAAACTATCGTATTGTTCTGAATATAAGTCGATCCCGAATATAAGTGGATCTTCGTTTTCAGTACCACTGTCGGAGGAAACAAATATCTGCCCGAATATGAGTCGAGTATAGAAAAATGAGCCACTTATTGTTGAAGATCAAAGTACACGGTAGCTGGAACGGATTCATTTATGTTAGTTGTGTTCGTATTTCCTTTATCACTGTCGCTGCAAATGTTTTTGCGACATCAGGAAACAAATACTGTCACACGTATTCAACAATAGTTTGTAGTACAACTGAAAATAAACAGTACAAAAATAAACAGTTTTCCCAACTGTACTTCATGTAAACAAGTTAAAACAAGGAAACGTAAATCATAGCTAACTGTCAAGGAAGAACCATGTTTAAAATTACTCTTAATTTAGACTCTCATTGTTCGTATTTTAGATGTTTACATGGTATGTGTTTGTATTACATTTTCTATTGTTGTTAGGCAACTTTAAAAGAAAACATACAATTGTTAAATTAATAAGATTGCATCATTCTTTATATTCCACTATCTTATTTTGCATTAAATACAGACATAACTAAGAATTTAGTGCTGAAAGTAACACTTCTGTTTAGTAAAAAAAATATGTTCGTTGGTCGTTATCTCCGTGTACCTACACAAGATTTGCTAGAAACACAGATCGAAATAACAATGCATTGAGAGAAATATTTACTTTCAACCAGTGTGCGAATTAAGGTGGGGGATGCCCGGGATTTCCCCCCTCGCAAATAAGTTTCCCACCCTGACAAATTTATTGTTTGTCCCTTCCAGGGATACATTTCTCCCCCCCCCCCCCAGGAAATGTTTCGACCAAGATCAGATAGAAAATCGGAACATCTTTATTTGGCAGAAGTTGAAACTATTTTCATTAAAGTGACAAGGGTTTATGAATTTTTACTAGCAGCTAAGAAGCCTATTTGGTAGCCTTTCCTTTTAAGATGTTTATGAAGTCCAAGACATACAGTCCCATTTTCCAATAGAGGGTTACTAAATAATTCACTTTAAAGTACTTCGTAAACATCGCAAAAGAAATGGCTTTCAAATAGGCTTCTTAGCTGCTTGTGTGTACAAGTTCATATATCCTTGTCACTTCCATGAAAACAAAGGGTGGTTCTCGAAATCTGTAACAGGGCCATAACTCAGCTCCTAGTGTACAGAAATCTTTGAAACAAAAAATGTCAATACCAAACTGTGAAACGCACAGCTTTTTTGGCAATCCTGGTTGGAGTCGCATAAAACCGAAACGCCCCCAACCTAATGATCCCAAAAGTGGATCACACAGACAAATAGGGTCGCCAGAATCCTAGAGTACCCACGCAACGCATCTAACCTAACCTCTAGCTCCAAACATTTTCTACACCCCAGACGAGCGGCGCAGAAATGCCTTCCAAATTTAAGAATATCTGGGAAAGAGGAATCTAGATCCTTGTGATCGCTGTAAAAAAAAAAAAAGATCGAGGGAGGAAATACCGGTAAGGCGACACCTCCAATCTTTTAATTAGATCGTCAGTTCATACTCCGAAGTACCAGCTGGTTCAGATTAGCGACAGATTAAGAAAGAAAACGTAAATCTTTACTTGGGAAATAATCTCAAACGATGATACGCATAACGACTCATATGTGACTCATACTGTCTTTACTCACTTCGAAGTCTACAGGGTGGCAAAAGACCATGTCTTACCTTTACCTTAGTAGGGCCCACACCTGTAGTCTGGAATCGCAATTACTGAAATAAAGGCGAACGAACACAACGAATGACGGTCGCAACTCAATCCAAACGCAGTGTCATAACGCAAAACGCAAATAATATTTATTCACACAAATCACATGCTGGAGTCACTTCATATTTCAACGCAGAAATAACCAGAAATTCAATATATAGTTCCTTTCCCAAGTTATCACTTCTCAGCTGGCGAAAGAATCCTACCACTGGTCTACGGATTTATGAACCGATCTAATCTAATTAAAATCACATCACTCAATACGATAGGTTTACCGAAACACAGAAATAATGAGTATCAATTGCCGTCAACTTCACGTAACGATTTGTAGCTAAATCCAATAAATATCAAGTCAAACATTAAATAACTCACTGCACATCACAAATATTACTAAACATTGTAAGAGGATTATCAACTAATGCCGTAGATCGTACCTGGTTAACTGAGAGGTTTCTACACTACGTTCACTGAACATAAACTCAAGATATTTTCGAAGAAATATAAAAATTTCAGAATTTCAATTTATTACTTTGAATGTACATATTTCACGCTTTCGGCTATGATAGTTCATAAGAATCTGAACAGAATTACTGTTGAATTGTAAAAACAAACAAATTTGAATCGCTGGTATACATTGAATTAAGCAGAACTGAAAGTTACGTAGTCACACATAAATGTCCATAATTTTTATAATAATTAATAAATTTCGTTGTTATTTTCACAAATTATTCCCGAAATATTGTTGTATAATTTCGAAAAGTGTTAGCACAGTATTACTTACACGAAAGAAGTTCTAGTCCAAAATACCTGGTAAAGAAAGAATCACTTTAACGTTATTAATGGTGTGACGTCATTACAGATGATTACTACGTTATACAAAAGACGTTCTGAATAAATCTTGAAAATACAAAATAATGTTATAAAATATGACTTTTTCATCGGAGAATAGTGGCTGGAGTTGAAACCAAAATTATCGAACCATGTCGAACAAATTAAAATTTACTATTAGCATCAAAACGGTATGCAAAAATAGTCGAACAGACATGTTGCTAATTTGATCAAGTAAGGAAAATATGCGGTAGCTGTCAAACATGGCAAACCGGGAATCTCGAATAGATTTGGAAACTGGAGACGAGAAATTGGCATATGATTATTAGAATCCAACGAACCGATACTTGTAATGTAAGAATTCGGTTAATAGCGGCCCCATACTGGAATTTAGAACATATTGTATATATTGATAAATAATCTCAAAACAAAATTATTAATTTAATACGGTGAAAATTTCGAAATAATGAAGTTTAAAAGTAATGATAGCACTTATATCGGTTCTAATTCTTCTTACTTCGAATAATATATTTTCCGGTATGGACGAAAACAGTCTAAATCGAAAAAATGATACTAAATTTGGTGTTTATAATTACCAATCGTAGACAGGGCTTAGGAAGTATAGATGACGGAAAGCCCATTCGTCTCGTTTTAAAAATTGGAACTGAACTAACATGGCGTGGGAGAGCAGTTCTCCCAGCAAACGGAGAAGAAGGCTGATTCACACCAATCAGCAAAATACAAGTCACGAAGCATTGGCTAGGGTCCAATCAAAGACAAGCGTTAGATCTAAGTCATTGCTGCGTGACTAACGAAAACCTGGATGGATAACGATTAAAAATCCAAAGCAAAAATCCAAACGAAACACGCTCAAAGAGTCTAAAACCAACCAAAGAGAATGAGCTAAAGAGAACACACAGAAAGAAAACAAAACGGAAACTAAGAAAATAAAAGGGGAGAAAATAAATATAAAAATGTAACAGCAACTAGGCTGTTACACCACCATTTTTAAGAGTTGAAGCAATGTTCTGCTTTCTGAAAGCTTCATTCTTCTTTCGTCACACATCCTGATATCCATTACTTGAATACAAGTTTATCTTCGTCTCAAACTGGAACAAAACCTTTTCCCAAACTTCCAGGTACTTATATTGATAATTCTTGAAAAATTAGAGCTTCTTCTTCTGCTTTCTTCTGGTGGGTATGTTTTGCTTCTGACTACACATCCTCTGAATTCCCAGTGCTTTCAATAAATTTTGGATTTTTTTGTGATGTCATATTAACTTGCATGTCTTGGGCGAGTGAAGTAGTCAAATCTTTAGCACTAATTCTTTAAGTTTTGTTCACAGAATGAGGAACATTGGTTTCATTCCGGGCAATTAGTTTCCTTGGTTGGCCAGAACGGATTCTAATCCTCAATAACTGCTCTGTGTTATGTTTATTTATGATGCATCCATCGGTAGAGCATGGCTTTCCATTATGCTTGTCTATGTCTCACTGTAAGTATCTTTTACCTTCCGCACGTAATTTGAAATTAAAATTATTTTTTTCGATGATGTTACACTCAGTTTGTTCCCCATACTGCTTCTTTATGCCTAACATGGTGTAGATTGCATCAATACATTACGCAGGCTGCTCTTGTACACAAAAGTATGTCTAGAATATTTCTTTCCAGAGTAGTATGAGGTTGTCCTAATACTTTTTGTGATAAATTTACGTAGTCGTCGCTCTATCTTTGCTTGTTACCTTACAGGTGTATCGACTGGTAGTTATTTCTATAGTATTCTATCTAAGGCATCCACATTATCATAAAAGGGTAAGAGATTTAGAAATAGGCCTCGCTTTAAGTGATACATTCTGTTTTCCCTCTTTGTTGAACTTGTACAAATACTATTCCTACCAACTGTAGTAAAAATGGTCACTAAGATCTCCGTTTGCTGTAAGAAAATAGAGTAATCAGTTTTCGGATTTTGTCTTAAGGAGTAACAGGAGCCTTAATCTATTGACAATCTTCGCTATTAATCGGTGTGTTTCATTGACGAAGAATATAGAAATAAATTAAACCTATAAAAGAAACCACCAGGAAAGCGTGATGGATAAGGAAACAAATGAACACCATTTTACATCCACTATTGACGACATTATTTAACAAGTAATTTCGTGGCATAATTGAGAGACGTTTCTGCGTAACTTGGTAACTGCATTTTTTTTATCGATTTTTCAGGTTTTAACATCTTGTAATGTTTTTGGTTCAGAAGAATCTGTTTTTGGTACACGTATCCCATTCTAAACTTCGAATATGTAATATTTTTGTAAGAGAAAACTTTCTTCGTGATATGGTGGTATTTTAAGAAACAGTTCTTTTGAAGAAAACTGGTTTTGTTGATACCGAGTTTTGTGAAAACACTTCCCCCCATTTATGACGAACCCATATTAGATATTGATGAAGTGGCAATCGTATACAATTTGTCATGGTTCGTCATATGAGACTTCCAAAACAACTCTCCGAAGATCATATAGATGTGGACAACGCTGGACGTCTAAGGTTGAATTTGAATTGTCTTAATGGTCTTTAGGCATCTAAAGCTCAGATCGGGATAGAGGAAGGAAAAGTATTCTACAAAGTGACAGCCAGGACCTATGTTGAAGGTGCTATCCCTACATTTGCCTGGTGTGACTGAGGAAAACCTCGGTCAGGGTGGTCGGCCGCTGGGATCGAACCCATGAGTCCACGACCTCTCGAATGCTACCTCACGCTCTACCACTGAGCTACGTTGGTGGGGACGGCTATGAAAATCGTTCTCTCTCTCTCTCTCTCTCTCTCTGTCACACACATATTACTATATA
>JAGDQP010002779.1:8777-100537 GCA_022664845.1 Lepisma saccharinum | reverse complement strand
ATTTTCCAGCCCTTGCTGAGGATGGCATCATCTCAGGCACTCAAATTTATTGCTTCTCAACTCCGAAACGGAAAGGACAAATGGCGAAGAAAGCCGCTGAATCAGCGCGTAAAGGAGAGAAAGAAGGAAGTGGCCAGACTCCTGTCTCGAAAACACCAAAAGATGATCAAAGGACGCCGAAATCCAGAACTCCGGGGAGTAGGAAGAAGCCGGAAGTTGATCCTAAAACTCCTTACAGCCTTCGGAGAAGAATCAAGAAGAGTAAGTACTGGGTTCTAGACTTCCGCTAATGTTTTCTCTATATATTTACATTCTACAAGCCTTGACACATAGAACGTTATCTTAACGGTGTAGATCACCCTCGCCATTTTGGTGTGACCTTTCCATTGATGTACGTGGGAATTGTTTTACTCATTTTATGCCTCTCAGAAGTAGAATATTCAAGTTCCGCTTTCACGAAATTTGCCTTTGTGGGTATTTTGACTCTTTTAGAGTTTTGGTTTGTGAAGTTTCGTTAGATTAATAGTTTACAATATAAATCACAATATTTCAGAGTGAAATTATACTGTTTGTGTGTGAAATATTGCATTTCTATAAAACAGCGTGAGTCAAAGAAAACATGACGAAACGCTAGGCGAAAACAAAAGTAAAAAATTACGCTCATGAGAAACAAGACGAATGAAACAATCCGTATGTAAACCAATGGAAAGTGGATACCAAGATGGCAGGGGTGATCTACACCGTTAATGCCTAGGAACTTAGCGAAGTATCGTATTGTTTTGTAGTTTGTTTGTTTTTTTCTAACGAGCTGTTCAGAGTAAAGGTTTAAGCCGATTGTCTGGACTGCATCCTGTATTAGCTTATTGCTTTTTTGTGAATATGCCATTAAAAGAAAAAGATTGCTGCTTATACGAGAGAACGTCTATAACTGTCCGCGTACAATTTTTATAATTCATTAGAACAATGTGATTACATTACTTCTCCAAATAGTCTGGTTGCATTTTAATACACTTGTTCCAACGTTCTATAAGGTTGTATACACCTTCTCCAACATGTTTTTTGGTTGATTCCTCAGCCATGAACGCATCGCTGCTTGTGTGTATTTGCTTGGGGCAAATCGATGACGTCATAAGGTCTTTTAATGGACCATACACCTTCGGACTACTTGTTCTTCCTTACAAACTGTGTGAAGAAGGTCAAACAGTCAATACAGTGACGACAAAGGCCCCAACTATCCACATGCAATCACAAAGTAGTGTAGCTAACCTGAAAAATATTAGAGCAAAAGTGCGGATACGTAATGATTAGCCTCGTATATTGATTTATTTTTGTGTTTTATTTCCGCCTGGATAACTCTTCTGTACAGATAAGTCAAGTTCCTTAGTCTATTTCGTATGTTGTGGGTTCTCTGTTCGAACTCAATCAAATCCATAACTCGATGAATGATGTTACAAACTTGTACTCATCCACATTAACTTCTTTGTCTGAATAATCCCAAAATAAATCAGAATTTCAAATCGAACCTTCTCCATAAACTTTTTCACTCGGTAGATACTACTATTGTCCGAAAACAATAGGTTTGTGATCAAGTATATTTTCACTTTGTGAGAACATCATCATATTCTTTACTGAATTATTCCAGGCAATTCTCACAGAGCTGGGGGGCTTCCCCCGTATCGGGACGGGCGTAAGCCATAGTGCTGTTACCGCCCATACAATTAATTTTATCTTATCTCACAGAGCTGAGGCAATCCAAAGTAATAATGCAAATATTTTCGCGAGCAAACGTTTTCTTCATCAGGAAGGTGAGAAGATGGTAAAATATTGAAAGGTTGTTGCTGTAACACAATAGTTAAAGCACGAAGAAAATTCTTTGTACTCACAGAGCAGTAGAGAGAATTTAAGAACTTAACCAAAGTTTTTTTGTGGGTAGAATGCGCTGGTCTCATTCGGGAACTCATGTGGACCAGTTTAAAGTTAAAACACGAGTGGTACGATCAAGATGAAAAACGACCAAAGACAACTGACATTAAAAGATATCTCAGGACGAGATATTGAAAACACCAGCGCGATTCCAAAAACGAAACATATGTTTCTGGGTTTTCACAGCATTTAAAAGCTACGAAATTTATCATTACAAACCCCCAAGTTATCTCATAAAACAGACTAACAGGGATGGAATAGTTTACGAAAGTATCTTCATGCACATTCAGCAGCCCACATTACATTAGGACCGTGCCCAACTGGACCACGATATTAAAATAACGAATGAAACATAGAGGTTACCAAGCCGCCGTAGCTCAGTAGAAGACCGTTATCGTAGCTTTCGGGAGGTCCTGGGTTCAATCCCAGTGGCCGAGGTTTTCCAGGATTTTTCCTCAGTCACACCAGGAAAATGCCGGGATGGTACCTTCAACATTTCCCTGGCCGACACCTTTCCAAATCCTTTTTCCTCCCTATCCCGGCCTAAGCCTTAGAGGCCTATAGGCCATAAATGAAAATTCAGTTAATCGAAACGTAGAAGTTTCTTTAATATTAGGTGTCTTCGGTCATTTGTTTTTTGTAACTGTATCACCTGTGGACCGAGCGGCCGTAGCTCAGTTGGTTTAGCATTCGGAAGGTCCTTGGAACGATCCCAGCGACCGCCTATCCTGACTGAGTTTTTTCCAGGATTTTTCATCAGTCTTACCAGACAAATGCCGGGATGGTACCTACAAAACTAGGCCCTGGTTGATTGTCTTCCAACATCCTTTCTACCACCCGTGGTTTAACTTTAACAAGATCATAGTGGTCGCGAATCCGACGATCACATTCTACTTATAGCGAACTTTGGTTAAGCTCTTTGCTTTCTCATCTGTTCTGTGTGCTTGTCTTTTTAGTGCTTTACTATTGTGAGACATTGATCTTCAGGTTTGCTTTCAATATTTTTCAACCCTCTCACCTTCTAATTAATTGCCTGGTAAAGCAAAGGTTTTGTTTGCAAAAATATTCATATTGATCATTTTCATTGCTTTCCTCTGTGTGGAGGATTGGCTGGAATAATCCAGACAAGAATAGGAATTTGTGAACATTATTGGGACCTTAATATATTCCCGCTTTGTCGGTGAGTCTACATCTTTCAACTTTGGAACTGCTAGTGCAACGAGGTCAAAGCCGCCCAAACTGTCTTGATTGGTGCAGAAGGTCAGTGTTCCAAGCATATTTATTCCGTTAGACTTATTGGGATAAACATTATTCGACACAAAAGAGTAGTACTGTGGGGGTACCAGTCTCAAATTACCCGTTTTCAGTGTTGCCAATCTATTTCTTTACATTCATTTTTTGAAATTGCTTCCATTACATTAGATGGAACAACACCCAACTTGGCATATAAACATTATTTGACACAATAGAAAAATACTGTCCCTGTCTCTAAGCGCCAGTGTTGCCAACCAGTCAAGAATATATATATATATATCGTGAGCCACAAGGTGTGGAGACGTCGTTGGAAAGGTTTTAGAGCCAGACTTGAGAAGGCACGGCAGCTCTCAGTGTTGCCAACTGGTTAAAAATCGGCCCCGAACTTGGCATAAATTAGCATAAACATGATTGGATAGAATAGAAGAATACTGTGGGTGTTCGCGTCCGTAAGCAACCCAGTTGTCAGTGTTGTCATCCTATTTTATAAAAATGAATGTTTGTGTCAGAGAATGCTTCGCCATTATTAGTAGAATCGCAGCGCTAACTTATTTCTCCCTTACAGAAATAAATCAGATGGTTGAAGATGATGATTTGGATCCGAGTAGTGATAGTGAATATGTTCCTAGTGCCAGTGATAGTGAATCAGAAACTGAGAGTGACACGGGAACATCTGCAGATGATAGTTCCGAATCAAGTGATGTGGAAAGTAGTGCTAAAAATAGAACAGGTCATAACGAGTCGCTAGTGGAAGAAGAACCAAGGAGTACAAGAACGGAACGTTCAGGAAAAAAAGCTTCTGCGGTAAGTAATGAAGAGGAGACTCTTTGTACCGCCTAAGCCAGAATTAGCTTTCTATTCATCAATTTCTACAGATCTCACTAAATATTCTGCCAAGGTAAGGTATAACAGGTTAAAGTTGTGGGCGTTTTATTTCCCCATACCGTACTTTCATAATCTTCAATTCATTATTGCAATTCATATCTTTTCATTTCTATTCACCAAACAAACAACAAAAGAGTGTTTTTTTTTTGTTTTTTTTTAACCTTCCTGTATCTTATTTCGGTTTATGGCCGAATAATGTTTTAGTATTAAACTTGTTCCTTTCCTTATTTTTTCTTGTTCTTGTGTTAAAATTTGATTTCATTTCTTTTACTCTTGAGTTTCATCATACACAACAATACCAAATAAACACGTTTGCACAAACACAAATCATAAACACCTTACAATCTTTAATAAGTATTATCAGAACATAAACAACGAAAAGCACTTTCTTTCAAATTCATTAGCTTTCACTTACGAGACCATAATTAAATTTGTTTATACCCCTGGCAACACCCCTGCACATATCCCCCCCCCCAGGTTTTGAACACTGGTCTAGAGAAACTTACTCAAAAGAGAAATCAGATATGCCAACGCAATGACTGGAAGAGGTATATCAGTTTCTTTTTAATGAGTCATCTAGCGGTTGTTTTGTGAATAAACTAGCACTTTTTTTAAAAAATAATTTTCTCTATATGTTCATAGTAAAAGATTGTTAATATGAATTGATCAAAATATGTGTATATTTTTTTATATTTACAACAAATTTATCTTTTTAAAGGGTTTTTCTGCAGAGGACTATTTTATGTCACATTCTGATTCGAAGATAGTTACCTCGGACCACACATTAAGCCGTCTTCAAACTCCTCGACTCCCTCAGGATCTTATCAAAGAAATTCTTCTGAAAGTTAAACCATCACACGAGGAAGCTATCAAAAGACTATGTACACAGTATCAGAGGCTCTTCCAGAAATGGCTTTTCCTACTAAGGTACGTTACGACATAATATAGGTAGTCTTAAATGATCTGGTTCGATTCGTTTCTGGGGTCTTTATAACTACTGAGAATAACTTTTTAAAAATACAATAAATAGCCGTTGTCGGTTGAAATAGTTATAAACTCATATTATCCTAGTAACATAACCTCTCTTATTGTAACCTACTTAACTCCAACTCAACATGTCTCTTTACTGTGAATTCATAACTGGAAAATGTTCTTTCAGCATTAGAACGCAAGCACCATAAACTATCCAACAGACCAAGTACAGTCAGATTAATGTCCTCATCCATGTTTGTGCAACTAAGGAAGGGTTTGGATCTGAACCTGAAAACATTTTTTTTTTTTTTTTTAATCAGTGTATGTTTTAGTTTTAATTGCACAGATTTTAGTTTTACCCTGTAAATTGTAAGGTAAGTTAAACACTGGTCTTTTGGGACATGCAAAGTTTTATCCATGGGAAATTGTTTGAGAAATGAGAGGATTAATTAAAGCCGATTACTACTCCACGGTGCTGAAAATCTCCGAATAAGTCATTCGCGAGATGAAACCAAGAAGATTATTTTGGAAAGTTCATTGCTCTTAGAAAACGTAGAAGTTATCAACCAGCGCCTCAATTCTAAGCATTTTTCCGTCATTCGTGTGGTAGGATACGAGGGAGATGACTGGCATGAACAGGGTTCGAAATTGCGCTTCATCCTAGTCGCTGCGACCTTTGCCACTACGCCTCTAGATCTTGTAACTCTCAGATATCGTATGGCGCAGGTGGTTATGGATTTTCTTGAAAATGCCAGTAATAAATCTCTACGAAATGGGCTATCTTTCGCTAAACATAAAGACCCGAGGACACATGTAGGTCTTTGTGAAGATAGGATGGTCACCCTTCAAAACAGCTTCATCGGCCATTTTTCCATAAGGTAGAAGTTTTAGCGTTTTGTGCATCATATATGTACACAGTTCTATTGCTACTTCAGAAGTCTTTTGTTTCTTTTTAATGCATCGGATACTTTTAATGTCTCTTCATATAGCCTTTGCCCTGTCAAGTGCCACTCAGCGCATTAAATTTGTTCTTGTGTCGACCTTGAAACTCTTATCATTAGTGTGGACGTGTTTTGTCTTTTGCAATGGCCAGTTCGCGAGAAATAAGAAACTGGATAGAAGAAATTACTAAAATTTATCTAAGTATATATAGAAATTGGACCGGCCCGCTGGTCTAGTGGTTACCGTCGCTGACTGCTGATTGTGGGGTTCCGGGTGCAACTCCCAGCTCTGCCAAGAGATTTTTTCCAAAGCGAGAGAGTCTGGAACGGTGCCCATCCAGCAATGTGATGCAATTGGGGAGCTGCTGGGAATAAAAGACAGTGTCAATCACAGTTAAGAGCTTCGTCTTTCCTCTCCCAACACGCCTTGTCAGCGTGGGAGCAGTCGACCAACTCTTCCCTCCGTGAGAGACCTTATCCAGTAGTGAATTGAATATGGCTGTGAATTATTATATAGAAATTGATTAGAAGAATACAGTAGTGTAAGTACCAATATATATCTATTGCATATTGATAGCAAAACAAAACAAGGGAAATTCCATTATCTCGTAATAAGATTTGTACATGAATTTTGATCCATATGCTGGGTTGAATGCCAGTTTGACGCGGCTGTAAAATACTTTTCTATTGTGTTTACGACAGAAAGTGAAAACCTTTATGCCATTTAGGCGTTTTTGAAAACATAATATCGTGGCGTGGTGCAAAAAGTTTAAAAAATATGCCCTGCCATTTAACATATGAATTTCACATTATGATTCCGGCAACACAGTACACTAGGCGCTCTTTAATCCGACATGTTCGGGACCATGGTCATACCGGATGAGCGATTTTGCCGGATTATCGAACGTCAATATAGTTTTAACGGGAATACTAAAGAAGAATGAATACAGTACAATACAATCATATTTAAAACAAGTTGTACATGTAGTAAGCTGCTCTATGGCAAGGAAAAATACACTTGAGCGTCAACAAACGCCCGAATCCACCCGAACAAATCCGAACGCAAGCGACTTGATCCGTGCCGGGTTACAGAATGTACCAAACCGCCGGATTAAGGAGCCTCTACTATGTATCACCTCCTGTTCTAACGGTGCTCAAGCGCCAGCTACCGGTTTGAGCTGGCTGGAACAGGACGGTTCGATGCAGGAATGCTCAGAACCATGAGATATTCTTCCTTCTACTCGCGTCGGTTCTTGGTTTATTTACAGTGCAATCCGTCCTGAATATTGAATAGAGTATCTTTATTGTTCTGTATTCAGTGGTAAATGCTTTTAAGTACGAATATTTTTTTTTCTTTTTAGGAACGATTTTAACCTACTGTTGCATGGTTTAGGATCGAAGAGAAGATTGCTAAATACTTTTCATAGGCAAGAATTAGGACAAGAAAATGTTCTTGTTATTAATGGATTCTTTCCCAGTTTAAATTTGAAAGAGGTAAGTATTCTAGAAGGTAACATATAAATTCGTTAGTTTCTTCTATATGTCTCATTATTATAACATTTATGGGGTAATGTAGGGGATCTCATGTCCCCGTGAGATTTGTAAACTACTACTGAACTGGTTTTCATCTTTTTTCCTACAATAATATGGCGATTCTAAATGGTTAATTCGCGATCATATTCTGCATTTTCGTTTTCTTTCCTTCGGAGGTTAGCTTTTCGTGTTTCCTTCTTGGTATGTAGCTGACTTAATGTGTTCATGGTAAGTGGAACGTTATCTGTTGTGTATGATAATAAGGGCTCGGAATTTGATGAAATGTCACCTTTTCTCTGAAGATTTTGGAACGATGCCGATTATAATAAAGCCTCATTTCACTGTACTGTAACTTGAAGCAAAAAAACGTGATTTTCATTTTGCATTATTTTTCATTTCATGTCATTTTCGGTTTATTTGTTATATTTTAGAGGAATTAAGGTAAAGGCACTCGTTCTCGTCACTGCTCCAGTGGTCGTCATGTTTTAACTAAACATGTAAAAATAAGAAAACCTATCATCGTTTGGTGACAAAAACAGACCAAGTTAGCAGTTATAATCTGGTACGGAACCGGCACCACTACTATGCTTATTGCGTCACTTCGTTTAGTAGACATGTCTTGTGTTTCTGCGGCAAGTTCGTGTTTCCTGCTATTTCCATGGCTTTTTTACTAAAAAATGTTAAACAAGTGGACATTAAAAAAAAAGTATAATCATTGAAGTTTTAGGTATAAGTACCTGATGTTTACATATGCGTAAAATGCCTCTTTAATGATCAAATTAATTATCAGATTATAAGTTTGCGTGCCCTGACTGCCACTTTCTCTGCTTTAGACATACTTTGCACCAATGCTCGTCACGGGTGACGTTTACAGGTGAAAAATTGCTACTTAAAATTTTTACTGCATAAAGTGATAAATGTAATTTAATATGATGATAAATTTATAAAAAAAAAATTGGTTATAGTCTCACTCTTTCGAGAAGCCGTCAGTAAAATTCAAAATTTAAATTCGTACATATTCCACCGGAAGTCAACTTTTTTTTTTTTAGAAAAAAAAAGATGAAAAAGAATCTCTGAGGATCTTCTAGCAAGCCCTCTGTGCCTCTTTCCTTTCAAACACGCTTTATTTTGCCAAGTTTAGATCCAGTGAAGATGAAAAAGAGGATACAATACATAATTTCCAAACGAATATTAGTAGTAGATTGGGTGACGACTATAGGGGAACAGCAAAATGTAGGGTGACGACTACTGGAGCAAAATTAGGGTTGTAAAGAAACGTAATTCTATCACTATAATGTAAATTACCGAATAGATTTATGCTACTACATTACCGCACGAGACCTGAAGCTGCTAATGAAGTGAAAAAGGTAGGGTTGTTTCTTACACATAGATCTATAGAAAGCACTTTCTGCAAAATCCACCTTAACATGCCGAGAACTGGTGCCTTTACCTTACTCTTAATTTCAACATTCTCCTGCTTACATGTTTCACACAGAAATATGCGTATACTCACGCCTACAGCAGAGATATGCCAGGCATCAGGACAGGTTACTTGAGAGGTAAAGGAATTATGTAGAATTGGTTACTATTGAAAGCTAAGCAAGAAATTGTCTCTAAAATGCTCTTTCTTTGTCGCTTTCTTTCTCCACTCCATAAACATCTGGAAACGATCGAAGTCGCGAAGAAGTTGAGTGGGGTTCACAAAGAGCAGTGCGAACTATAAATGAAAATAATAAACCAGGTTGCAACCCAGATTAGACCAGATTCTAGAAGTAAAATTTGAAAAATCTAAGGCTGTTGTAATAGAGGATACGCTTATAGCTATCTTATGCCCAACGAAAGAGTGAAGCCAAAAATCAACTTAGCATCGACTAAGGCGACGCACCTGATTGATTAGCAGACAGCTATAGAGCTTGCTGCCATCTTTGTTAACCGAAAACAAAGGTGTTGATTAGAGTAAGTGGGATAACTAAGTGGGACTAAGCAGTGACGTTTGGCTTCATGTTCTTGGCGAAATCACATATCCTCTATTAGAACATCCGTGGAAAAATCGGAAGATTGAAATTGATTTAATAGAAATATCGGACGTAGCCCCCTGGATCTAGTAGCGGAAGCGAACTATAATTCTGACTGCAGGAACGCAGTCCGGTGGTGTGCTACAATTCCTAATAAAGTGAAGTAGAAAGTAGTATTTTCTTAATCAGTGGCAGACGAAAGCAAATATTATTTTTGTGTATTTTAAAATTTGCAAATGTTTTAATTTAAGTTTGAGTCGTTAACTGTCTCCCATGAAATATCCTAACATTAGGCAAGCTAGTAAAATATTCATAATCCGTAATAGTTATTAACTTTTAATTTTTTCTTATGTAAAATTCATGAACCTGAAAAGAATATTAAGTTTCCTGCCCGTAACCTTGTCTAGTTTGGGCTTCCTATAGTCACTGCGCTTTTCAATTTAGGTCCGGTTCCTTGGGTCTGGTTCGATCCTGGCCTGTACCGTGTCGGCTTTGTAGTGGATGAACATCGTGTCTCTCGGTTTTCCCACTTCCTCCTACTTTCTTCATTCCACCAATTCTCCCATCCTCATTCATTCAGCCTGAGCCAAAGTTGCCTAAAATTTAGGCTTCTCAGCTTGACAGGGGAGAGAAAGGCCATCCAGTTTTTCTTATAATAAGGACTTCTTGTTTACTTATGAGAATTCTACATTTTCTGATGTGGAGACGTTTCTGAGTCTAATACGCAGTACGATCCCCACATTCAGAGCAATTGATCCAAGAGAATGGGTCTGGGAGAAAAAATATTTTACAAGCGGTGTCTACACCAGTGGCGTGTGCATTCATACCCGGACAAGAGAAAAGTAGAGCAACTATCCAGATCATGATTGAGAGAATCATGTAACTTAATTATGTACTATACCCGCATTCCGCTGAAAATGTTGACTCCCTCATCCAGGTTATAGGAGACAAGAACTGTCGGAATCTACTTCTAACATTTATTCGAATAATGCAGAATTCGTCATAACCTGAATTTATTACAATACTCCGCCATCTTGGAGAAAAGTTTATTTTTTACTCTTTGAATTTTATTAATGGCCTTTAGGCATCTAAGGCTCAGGCCGGAATAGGGGAGCGGAAAGGTGTCGGTTAGGGTATATGTTATGTTGAAGGTACCATCCCGGCATTTGGGGGTGTGACTGAGGAAAAACCCTGGAAAAACTTCAGTCAGGAGGTTCGGCCGCTGGGATCGAAGCCACGACCTTGTGAATGCTACGCCAAAGCTCTAGCACTGATCCACGGTGGCTCGGTTTTGGCCAGCACCATTCCCCAGCCTCGTTATTCGCCGCCAACTGCGGAATTCGTTGGAGATCCTAGTTGCTACTTCCTCTTCTCTGTTGTGTGCTGCTCTAAAGAGGGAAAAAACATGCCTTATTTCAGGTTCGCCATAAAGAAGATTACAAAATTAGGACAGTACGAAGAGAAACTTTCAAACAAGGGTTCTGCAGCTTTAACAGATTTAGAAAGATTCAGTGCTAAGTATCAATGCAGTGTAAAAACTTAATAAATTCCTTGATAAAAGCACTAAAAACATAGCATATAAAATACATACTCTAATGAGTAAATTATTCAAAAATAGATCTAAAATTATATGTACATGCGGATTTTTTCTTATAGCCATGTGATCGACTCTTTTCACTTCACCTTTTTCGTAGTCTTGTCTGTGAGATTCAAATCCATCCATTTTTATTCATGTTCCTTCTAGTTATTCCTATCATGCATCTCCCCATTGTTCTCTGTGGAACTCTTAATCTTTGAGTCGTTTGCGTGTTTAATGTCCACGTTTCACATACATAATCACAGGTAAAACACACGTTATTCCTTGAGATACGTTGGAAGCTTGCTTTTGAAAACAAAATTGATCTTCCGAACGAGTCCTATGTCATTTTGCGTTGTATTTCTTCAGTCATCTTACCATTCGATGATTTCAGCTGTCCAAGGTGAACATACTATGGCAATGCTCTCTCCGTGGATATTTAAATATCATCGAACTTGTCTGATACAGCGTGCAAATACTTTTGGTAAATCTGCTTTTCAAAATATTAAAATTGATGGGTTCTTTCAGGTTCTGCGGGTAATTGCTGAAGACATTTTGGAATTGGAGAACATTCCCGTAGGTATACCCGAATGTGTAGATGCCATAGAATCAAAATTGGAGAATCGTCCTGATGCCGAAATATTTTTGATTGTTCATAACATCGATGGACCGATGTTGAGGAATGATAAGGCTCAAACCTGTTTATCCCACCTGGCAGCAATAAAAAATCTGCATCTTATAGCAACTATAGACCACATAAACGCACCCTTAGGTAAGTAGTCATAGCATGTAAATAAGAACCCAACCGCCGTAGCTCAGTGGTAGAGCGTTGACGTATCATTCGGGAGGTCCTGGGTTCGATCCTAACGGCCGACCATCCTGACTGACGTTTTTCCAAGGTTTTTCCTCATGACACCAAGAAATGCCCAAATGGCATCCTCAACATAGGCCCTGGCGGACACCTTCCCGAATCCTTTCCCTCCCCCATCCAGGTCTGATCCTTAGATACCTAAAGCCCATAAATAAAATTCAAATGTAAACAAGAAATATAGTAATAGTAATATTTGTAGTAGCTAGTTTCTGTTGTTGTTTCCAAGTACCTTCCAACAGTCTCTTCCCCCACCTGACCTGAGATGCCTAAAGGCCATAAATACAATTCAATTTAATTTTCTCGTGCCTGTAATTTTATACGTAGCTTTCATTTTTTAGTTTGAGCGTATTTCGGAGCAGTTTTTACTTCTAAATTAAGGTTAATGTAAAGCAACGATCTCCAACAAAAGATGGCAGCACTATCCCTGGATATGTCTAATGCATTTTTATCGTTGCACGAAATTTCAATGCTGCTCCTACAAATTCAAGCCTAGAGAGTTCTAACTTTCAGGGAAGAAAGTTCGTAACTTGATTACTTGAAGAATATCTGGTGACCGTATTGAATCTCGAGATGTTGTATATAATCTTCACCTGCACCATTCACTTTTTTCAGAGATCCTTATATTGTGATCTTTATAATTTACTTGTTAAGTTGAATAGTCTAGCAAAGCTGATAGGTATAGATTGTTGTTACTTCAGGGTCATTTTTCATAACAATTAGTTAATATTTAGGTAGTATTTTTTTATTTTTTTTATACGACTTCTGTAGTAGTATTAATTCTCATATATTATTTAATCTATTTACAATAGGGCGTTTCCTTAATACCAGTCCCGCACCTGTCCGCTTTGTCAATTTTCTTTCCTACCAGTTGAAAACGCTTTTGCGAAACGTACTGCTTTTTTATTGTGTTTGTGTTGTTATTGTAATTCTGTCTCAAGAATCTACCATGTAAGTAACCATTTTTTTTTCTACCTTTTGTTTTACCATTTTATGTATTCCTGCGTTGGGCTCCCTTTGTTCCGACCACGTTAATCATCTATTATATATAATTACACTTATTCTTAGTAGAGTATGACATTATTGTTAAAACTGTAATCAAATTAAAGTAATTTGACATTTTACTGAAAAGCGTCTTTTACAAAGAGTCTTACACACGGAAAGCTTTTAGAAGTAGTTAGTTTGTACTGTGAGAGACTTTTGCACTGTCTTGGTGCTGTAAGGGACAGACCGTGCAAAAAGGGCGGTGTTCGTTCGTTGGTCCTGACAATAGTTTTGTTCGCTTATATCATTTCTTTTTCAGTAGTATATACAAAGATTTTGTTTCATAATATTTAAATCCATGTAGTTTCCCTATTTTTAAACTTCTATATTCTTGAATTTGCAATCTTATTTTTGCTTCCATTTATTTAAAATTTGTAATGTTGCATAGTGCATTATGTTTGTTGACATAAATAACCATGTGGCTGGATTGGTTTACACTTGAGAGATTTCTCTGGGCCGCGGTGGCTCAATGATATAGAGCGCTTGGGTTCGTCGGTTCAAACCCTGCTCGTGCCATTTGGGCTTTGTGGTGGACAAACTCCGTGTTGTGCGTGGGTTTTCTCGGGGTTCTCCCGTTTCCTTCCACTTTCTTTCATCCCATCTGACCTGAGGCAAAGTTACCTAAAGGCCTTAAAAAAATAAATTCAAATGGAGAGGTTCCTGGTTCGAATCCGTGTTTTGTGCATCTTGTGTTCGAGGAGAAAATAAGTTTTATGTAATATATAATAGGAAACATTAACTACGTAAATTGAAACAAGAATGAGTATTCAAAAATGATAAAACTAAAAAGGCGTATGTCTCAGCACTATAAACATGTACATATCCGATTCGTATTGTGAAACGAAACTTTTGTACGCATATTAAAGAAAAGAAAAATATTTTTAAAATATGAACAGAACCATTTTAACACTAGTACTCAAACTACGGACCTCTGGCACGCGATGACAGCGCACTACCGCTTACCCACCACGACTGTGGAAAAGTAAGCTTGCACTGATTTTTCTGCAACTCACCATACGTGTGATCTCAGCTAAATGCCGCTTTGTCTCTCCTATTGTGTGGCAACATAAAAAACAACAGGCTTTACTAGATACTGTATTGATGCAGAAAGTTTGGTTCTAATTCTTTTTCTCTCTCTCTAAATTTCTAACGGAATTTGGAGTTTGAAGCTGTAGAAAGCGTCCAAAACATATTCCACTTGATAGATCTCTGAGAACAAAATCTCCGATGGCAGGAGATGAAAGAATTTGGCATTAAACAAATATTTGTCCATTTTAATCATAATGAATTAAAGCTGATTTCTGATGCTTGCTACCACTGTTGGGCCATTCCAGAATTTGCTTTGATATGTCAACATCGTTCATTGATATTTTTTTTAGTTAATATAGGTATACAGAGAATATATATATATATTGACTATTTGTCGAATTCCGCTTCGTTTTTTGAGGATTCCAAATTCTAGCCCAAAATCGACTTCTTACAATGATAAATAAAATAAATATTTGTCGATAAATCTCAAACAGCGAATGAAAGTAAAAATTCATTGTTGCGAGTTGATTTGCACCAATAGGGTAGATATTAGAAGGGTAAACCCATGTTAATTGGTCTAATGCATGTTCTCGATAATTATTATTATTATTTTTTTTTTCTGTGCAGTTTCTTTACTATGTTGTTGGTTCAAAACAATCATTGCGTTATGGAAGGTTTATCAGCCCTGATAAAGTAAATTAATCAGCTCACGATTAAACGATATTAAAATTCTGATTTAATATTACCTTTTTTAATTTTTGTACTTGTGGTAGTTAAACATTAATGTGTGTTTTAGGTTTTTTTATTTGGATATTCTTGAGATTAATTGTCAGTAGGGGTAGGGTCATGGATTTATCTTTGGCTCTGTAAGAGAAAGGAAAGACTTGAGAGAAAAAACGGCTTTCTGTGGTTTGTCACATAGGCCGCAAGCCAGGGCAGGACCAGCTTGCCTCTTTGTATTTTTGAACAACAGGCAGCATGGTATAAAAAGACGGTGCTTGGCACCAAAAGAACACTCTCTATCTACGGTCTCAAGTCGATAGGCGCTACTCTTCGTTCATCTGAGCAAGCTAGGCTGTTGGTAATAGCCATGTAAGAATCGAAGGATTTCGGGGTTCCCTTACTCGGATAGGTCCCCAATGGAAACGGCAATGATCAGAATCCATAGTAATTGCACTAGAAAGTTGTAGACATGGAAAGTAAACATCAACAAAGGTGGGAACTCACTTATGTGGCGCAGTTAAAAATCCCTATCGCATCAAGGGAATAGTTTCAAATGCCTGGTCATCATGATTTGGACTTTGGAGTTATTCCTTCTTCGTCTCTAAAGGTCTGGATGGTGGCACTTGCAGGTCGCCGAATAGAACTCTAGAGAACACAATAGTTATTTAAACTACGCTACATAATGGTGTACTTTCTTATGAGTTCGCAAACGATCTACCGGCTGAGAAGAATATTAAAGCAGAGCAAAATAAGACAACGGGACAGGCTCGTATGTCGAATTCCAATAGGTCTTGGGTTCGATACCAGTAAGGCGAGGCTTATTCTGATGATGATGCCATAGCTAGGAAGTTTGGTTTGAAAGTATAGCCACCCCAGAGGTTGGTGTAACGGTGGACGCAGAGAGTTTGGATGAGAGACTTATGTAATCGGACCGATGGGTAAACGCGGAGGGATTATAAGCGAAGCTCTATTAGCAGACGCGACTTGTCGCTAAGTTATGTTCATTCTTCAATACGGATTGATAAGATAATTGATTCATCGAGTCTATTATCAGCGTAGTGGATTTTTGCTCCAGCCATGTAGTAAGAAGTTGTTGTCGGACACTTGTAGAAGGAAACTTAGAGCCTAGGAAGTAATTGACATGCTCTAAGCCAGGAAATAATCTCACACCACTCTCACCATCTAAATTCATTCATAAAGTATTGCGTCAGGTTATCTGAATTAAATTGATGAGAAAGAATACTAATTACGGCTCCAGAGAGTATCTACAAGCAAGTCTAGGACGAACAGCGTGTGTTTCGTCTAGTTAACCGTCCGCCCTATGATTGTAGAGATTTTAGAATAAGAGGAAACACGGAAACTTAACTTGTATTTAGCCGCTTGTCCTGTGAACGTACGAACCTTGGACTGAGAAATAAGTTGTTAGTAATTATATGGACGTTACAGGAGTTGAAGAATTGAAGCTAAAAAAAAAAAAAAATGTTTTAATTTTAGTGGCTGTAGGTTTCGAGTGGCAGCCATATTTGGTCGCAAAGATGCGTCATTTTGTGGTGGTGTAAGGGGTTACCGAATCTCAGCCCCTGATTGTTGTATCGATGTGGAACAAAACCAAAATGTTCAGCAAATAGTAAGGTACAAGATTGTGTTTTAGTCATTGACGTTAAAATTTCCGATTTTAGCAGATGGTTTTTGCAGGAAGGAAAATTGTCAGGAAATTGGGCTTTTCTGGATAAAGAGCTCTGATATAGATGTGCTTATTCACTAAGTTTCAACGCTTAGATGTGCCCCCTTTTTATTATAGAAATTATTAAAAATTCAGAAAAGTTCAAAAAGTGCACCTTTCACAGATAGATATCTGGTGGGGAACCTGATAAAAATATACAATTCCTCCCCATTACAGCTCTGTATGATAATATTTATCAAAAGTTAGGAGTTCCAGATTTGATTATAAGTACATTGATTATTAACACAAAGTTATACCTACAAATAAGTATATGCAGAACTACAGATAAACGAGAGCTTACTGTATATACATCATAAATCAATTGATAGTGGATGAATGACGCACAAAGGAGTTAATCAAAGCATACAAGGACAAGTTTTATTCTGTTAATAAGTAAACAGAACAAATATACATGAAAGCACAGTCAACAGGTTGCTTGTTCCAACATGCATCTGATGGTGTTCTGTGTGTATTTGCTGGTACATCAGGAACACATTCTGTATGTGTTTGTGTATATCACCAGAACGTGATGTTAATGATCGACGGTGCTAAGTTAAATATAGACTATAAAGATTTGTTGGAAATGTTGACCTGCGATCTCAATAATTCACGGTTGCATGCAGTGCCCAGATCCTGAAAATCTACTTCAACTATTGTTTGAAAAACAGTTCACAGACGAAATTCCTGAATCCTGACAATATTATTTACAATCAGTGAGTAACAACAGATCGTGCTGAAATGATTACCCTAGGTAAACCAAGAGAAAACTTTCGTGGGGACCTTGCAGAAATCTCAAGCCATGCCACTATGTGTCGAAGGTAGAATCTAGTTTTCTTGCAGAAAAAGAGATGTCTCTCACACTATGAATGCATTGTTTTAGCTGATTATTTTTTTTTTTTTTTTTACATAACTTCTCATTTGATATTCAAGGTGGGATTCAAAGTTTTTATTGGGTGAACAAACGGGCTACGCGTCACCCATTTCTTTATTATAATCTAAGTGATGGTGGTGATTTAAAAGCTAGAAGTCTGTGTATTATTATGTAGAGCACACTTCTACAGCAGTCCACAGTTTCCAAAAGTCATTTGATTAAAGACGTTAAGACATATGGCCCGTCAGTAACAGGAAAAATATCAGTTTGTGTAATCACAGAGACGATTTTGATCTTGAAACAGAGTGGCACTTTTTTCCTTCCTGTCATGGGAAAAATGCTTGTGATAGGATCGGAGAGACCACCAAGAGGGGTGAACAGATGATAAACAACGATCAAATTTTGTCTTCCGAAGACGTGTGTGATTTTTGTGTGAAAAACATTCTTGGTATAAAGTACACGTATGTCAGAAGCGAGAAAGGGGTCAACCATGAAGCTGAACTGTGAGACCGATTTGATTCGTGTTTACCTGTTCCTAAAACATGTTCATATCATAAATATGTTCCTCTCAGTGACAGAAAAGTTAGATAATTTCCACACTTCAATTTCTAGTGACTTTCAGGAATAAAATGGGACAAACGCATCGTTATTATGCTTCCAACCAGATGACATAGTTGCGTGTATTTATGAAGAAAACTGGTGTATTGGAATTATTGAAGACGTCAGCATCAAACATGAGCCACCAGGACCACGAACGTCCTTCAAAATTTCGAGAAACAAGACATGGGTGCATTTGAGGAATCTTATTATACCCATTGAGCTTACAGCTGTGACTGGTCGGTGTCACACTATCACTCCTCAGTTGTGTAATGAAATCTCCCAACTCTTTGTGGTACACTGTATAAGTGGTAAGTAACCCAGTGTTGTTCTTGTATGTTTTGATTAACTCCTTTGTGCGTCATTCGTCCACTGTCAATTGATTTATGATGTATATACAGTAAGCTCTCGTTTATCTGTAGTTCTGCATATACTTATTTGTAGGTATAACTTTTTGTTAATAATAAATGTACTTATAATCAAATCTGAAACTCCTAATTTTTGGTACATAATATTATCATACAGAGCTGTTATGGGAAGGAATTATATATTTTTTATTATGTCCCCAACCAGAGTATCTACTTGTGAAAGGTGCACTTTTTGGACTTTTCTGCATTTTTAATAATTTCTAATAAAAAAATGGGGCTGAAGGTTGAAACTTGGTGAATAAGCACATATATATATATCAGAGCTTTTTATCCAGAAAAGCTCAATTTCCTGACCATTTGCCTTCTCGCAAAAATCATCTGCTAAATTCGGAACTTTTGACGTCAGTGACCTACTTTTTCAAACCTAAATTTCACCCTTTCATAATTCATGGATGACAATGGCTAATACGCAGTCTTGTAGCTTACTATTTGCTGAACATTGATAAAACAATTAGGGGCTGAAATACTTCGGTAACCCCTTTCACCACCACAAAATGACGCATCTTCGCGAACAAATATGGTTACCACTCGAAACCTACTAAACTTAAAATAATGACTGTTTTGAACTAACAATATGGTAAAGTAACTACACAGGAAAAAAAAATAGATTTTTTTAAAAATTGTCCAGCAACGATTTAATCCTCCTCTGGATCACTTGACATGGATTTACCAGTCAGTATAAGAGTTTATGTTTTTCAAACAACACTACGACGTTTTATTAAATATTTGATGTTCCCTGATGGTGATAAACATCATATACTCTCTACAGAAGAATACAAGGTTGGAAACTGTGAATATTGTATGTAGTAGAATGTTCTAAATATCGATTTTCAGTGTACTTTACTTAGTCGCGTCCTCTTCTACCCTGTGGCTTGGCTCGGTTCCACTCCAATCTTCCTGTTTCTAGTATCTCTTTAACGCTTATGTTCCAGGTTTTCCTTGGTCTTCGTCCTTGGGGGGTGCTTCCCATACTTGTTTTGGTAGTCTTGTTTCTTGCATTCTATTTAGATGTCCAAACCATCTAATTTGGTTACGTTACACTGTTTCCTGTAATGGTTGAATGTTCAATGATTGTCTAATGGTTTTGATTTCTTATTCTATCCTTCCTGGTTTTCCCCGTTATTCTTCTTAAATAGCGCATTTCCATGGTCTGTATGGGGTGTAGATGTCTTCCGGTTAGGGCCCAGTTCTCGCTGCTGTACGTGAGTGTTGGTATATAGGTTGTTCTGTATATAGTCAGCTTGGTCTTTGAGGATATTTCTTTTTCTTTTTTTCAATGAATCCTCTGTTTATCATTTGGTAGAGTTTTCCTGTTTTCTTGATTCTATCTTTTATTTCTTCTTCTTCTCTTCCTTGGTTGTATACGCTAACTCCTAGGTATTTAAAGTTTTCCACTTGTTCTAATGTTTCGTTATTCAGCTTGATTTTATGTATCGTGCTTTTCTTGCTGATTACCATGGTTTTAGTTTTCTCCTTGCTTATCACCATATTTTTCTTCAGTTCTGCATTTAGCAGATTTAAGTTACGTTGCAAGTTTTCCTCTGATTTAGCTATTAGTACGATATCATCTGCGTAGAGTAATTCTGTTAGTTTTACCATTTTCATGTTCCAGTATCCTACGTGAAACGGTTTCATTTTGCTGTGGCATTCCTTGAGTACTTCATCTATGAGAATTATAAACAGATACGGGGATAAAATATCTCCTTGTTTCACTCCAGCTCTGATTTCAGATTCTTCCGATTGATGGTTGCCGTTCCTTACATAGCTTCAACAAGATGTGTACCCACTTTGTATAGCTTTTAGAAGACTTTTGTTAACACTTCTCTTTTTTAGCACATTCCACATCTCTTTCTATGGAACCCTATCGAATGTTTTTTGTAGATCCACAAAGCACAGGCGTGCCGTTTTATTGTGTTCTATAGTTTTGCTTGTGATTTGTTTGAGGGTGAAGATATGGTCTTGTACGCTTCTCATTGGTCTGAATCCCGCTTGCTTCTAATTGTTGTTCTACTATTTTCCTTAGTCTACTCCCCAGGATTCTTGAGTAGACTTTTCCTGGTACGCTGAGTAGTGATATGCCTCGGTGATTTTTGCATTCTCAATTGTCTAGTTTCTTAAAAATTGGTATTGTTACTGATATCTTCCATTCTTTCGGTACTGCTTTCTGTTTCCATATTTCGTTCAGTAAGTTTAAAAACAGCTCTTCTCCAGCTTTTCCCATGTTTTTAAGCATTCCAGGTGTTACTCCGTCATGTCCGCTGGCCTTACCTATTCTATTCTTCTTAGTGCTTGATTTAGTTCTTCCATTTCTATGCTGTTTGTTTCATTTGTTCCATCAGTTTCGTTTGATTCGTCTAGGTTTTCCTCCTGTTCTCTGTCTTCCATTTGCGGGTCTGTTTGCAATAGGTCTTCGAAGTATTCTTTCCAACGTTGCATTATCTCTTTTCGTTTCGTTCTGAGTTTACCACCTTTTCCTTTTATAAATTTTAGTGGGCATTCCTTTTCCTTTCTCTTGGTTTTCTGTACTATTTTCTTCCATCCTCTCCCCAAATTTTTCACATGCCTTTTTCTTCGCCCGTGATTTTAGCTTTGTCTCTCTGTTTCCTGTACTCTTCGAAAGTCTCCAGATCTTTCTTTCTTAGGTACTGTTTCCATAACACTTTCTTCTTCTTAACTTCCTTTTTCACTTCTTCTGTCCACCATGGAGTTCTTTTCTTATTGCTGCCTAGTTTCATGGTTCCGCAGGTTTCCTCTGCTGCTTGTTATAGGATGTTTTTGAATTCAATCCATAGCGAGTCTATTGTTTCTTTCTTCTTTTCTCTGAATTCGCCGACTTTCTTCGATCTTTGTTGCAATTAGAAGTTGATATTCCTCTCTTGTGTTTGTGTCTTGTAGTTTGCATATCTTTATTCGTTTTCTATTTCCTTCCTGCTGTATTTGTTCCTTTTTCTTCTGCATATCTGTGTTTCGTTGAATTACCCTTTCCATAATTAATAGTTTATGGTCGCTTCCTATCTCTGGGCCTCTCTTAACTGGGACGGACGTCTCTGGTTTTCTTTATTGCTTGTCTTTATATTATGAAGTAGTCTATTATTGATTTTTCGTTGCGTGTTGGTTCTTCTCTTGTGTATTTATATGGGTATCCTTGTGTGGGTATTTTGTATTTGCCATTATCATTTAAGCTGTCTTCTCCATGTGGTCCTATGACCTCTCTCCATTCGTTTACGTTGTTACCCACTCTACCATTCAGGTCTCCTAATATTACGACTTCTTGTTTTATGTTGTCTTTGACCTTTGGGAGCGTCTCGAAGAAGTTCTCTTTGTTTTCCTCGTTTGGGCCGTATACTAGTATTAATCTTCCTCTTTGATGTTGGCTGTCATTATTCTTTCGTTTATAAATTCCCATCCTATTAAGTTGGCTTTATTCTCTTTGTGGATCATTAGTGCTACTCCTGCTCTGACTCTCTCTACTTTCGGAACTCCGCTGTATATGAGAATATGTCCTTCGTCCAGTTCCATTACTCCATTTCCTTCCTTCTTGGTTTCCGTTATGGCTAGGTACCTTACTTTGGTCTTCTTTATTTCATCTATCAGTTCTATTTCCTTTCCGTTCAGCCCCCTTATATTCCAGGTTCCGATATTCATGTACCAATTTCCAGTCCTGTAGGTCCGTCCGGGCAACCCTCCGTTTCTTCTTTTAATCTTGTTTTGTTTCAGAAGTGTAGGGGATTGGCCTGCAAGTTTCCTAGCATGATGAAGGGGTTGCTTTCTTTCTGCTTTCATGCTCGCAGGGAGATTTAAGATGTTTATCTCCATTGCTCATTGGTCGGGGACTACTTATTCGTCGGTTCTTGCTAGAGCCCGCTTATTCTGAAGGCCGTTCCGTTATCCATATCTCCATATCTGAAGGCCGTTCCGTTATCCGCTACGTTACGAAACACCCACTGGGCTTGAGCTGCGCCGGTGGGATTTTCAGTGTAACTTGGTATAACATTCACAGTATCAACACTATTTTATGTTCACATACAATGTGCATCGTCACCAGAGAATGCCAAATATCCAATAAACTGACACAGTTCTATTTGGGAAAATAAAACTTAATACCAAGTGTGTGATCCATTATTTGTGATTATAAGGCTAAGTTACGTCAGGGATAACAGCGTATTATTTTTGAGAGTTCTTATGGCAACACTGACAACCTGATGACATCACGTTTTAAATTCTAAGATTAGCTTACTATATTGTACTTTAGTATTATCTTTTCTGATTATAGAAAGTCGATTTTGGGCTCCAAATTCGAACTCCCGTAACTCGAAAATGAAGCGAAATTCGACAAATGATAAAACCTTTTTTCTTTGTCTGGAACTCACCTGCAATTTATTATTATTATTATTATTATATTTTGTATTTTGGTTGTTGAGTTTGTTATTGTCTTCATCCGGGAAGAAAGGTTGCAAAAGTTGGAGTACGACCCTAGCAGATGAACATAACTTACGCGGGTTTGAATATAAGATCTTGAGAAAGATATACGGAGCAAGATGACTGAGGAATGGAGGAGACTGCATAATGAAGAACTTCACGGACTTTACGACTCACCCTTTGTTGTACTAGTAATGAAATCGCGACGACTAAGGTGGGCAGGCCATGTAGCTCGGATGGGGCAGAAACTATGATTATATTCCATCGTCGATGCTAAACCGGAGGGAAAGTGGCCGTTAGGAAGACCGAGACGACGTTGGGAGGATAATATTAGAAGGGATCTTCGAGAAGTAGGTGTTTGTGATGAAAACTGGCTTGATCTTGCTCAGGATAGAATCGTATGGAGAACGTTTGTTACTGCGGCTATGAACATGTGAGTTCCGTAAGCCATAAAGTAAGAAAGGTAATAAATCTGCGGACGACTAACTTGTTGGACGACTTCATCTATCCCACAGATTTCTTACCCTTCCTTTTTGTACCTGATGATGACGATATATAAGTTGGCGAAACTAGTAGTGTTTATTAGCGAGAAAGAAGAACCGAACTAAGTATAAGATAAGTTACGGTTCTCAGTTATTTTTCCAACTTAACAATTAATTTTTACTTACGTTGTATAGCGTTATGATCTCTGTGAAATGAGCCTAAAAACTTTGTGCTTTCGGGGCACACTTAGCAGGCTCACCTCACAATCAGTCCCACATACGGTTTCGTATAGCTGTAATTTGTAAACAACCATACATTTCTTTCAATTAACATGTATTTTTTTTTCTCTGTAGTATGGAATCAGTTCACGTTAAGTAAATTCAACTTTTCTTGGTATGATGTGACTACTTTGTTGCCGTACACGGAAGAGACCTCGTTCGAGAATTCATTGTTGGTCCACCAGTCCGGATCCTTGGTGTTCTCTTCGTTGAATCACGTATTTCAGTCTCTCACTGCGAATGCCAAAGGCATTTTCCTCATCATGGTCAGGCATCAATTGGAAAACCAGGACAATAATAACTACATTGGTAAGTGGAATTCGAGTAAATTCTGTTAGTTTTTTTAAAAAACAATGCAGATTATTTGTGCTGATCTTACCAGGAACACTCCCGAGATGATAATCTGGCATAAGCGCAATTTTGCGTGCAATCGTTGGCCCACTAACCAAAAAAGCGTCATACAATTTTTTACGCCCCGCACTCAAAGCGTCAAGGAGGTAAAGCAAAAAACATTGTATGAAGCAGAAGACACACTCCATGCCGAATCAAGACAGTTACCATCTCTTTTCAATCCAACTATCTCAGAATTGCATGGGATTCGAGAAAGTGGAGAGATGTTAATGGAATTTAATCACCGTGACAACTGTTAAAATTCCGATACCTTTTAATTTTAAAATTAGTCAAGGTCAAATTGCACCATAATTACCATGTTCAAGCTGCTTAGCTATTTATAAGTTGATGCAACTCTGCCTCTGTTTGGCCTAAGAAGCTCAAATAAATTGTAGTTGAAAGAAATTGTAACAAGCTTTCCAGAGATACATAACAAGTCTATTTTGAGGGGGAGGAAATATATGGATGGACCTTTGACCTTGACCCTTGAACTTTGACCTTGAATAGCTTTAAAATGTTCCCCTCCGAAAATTACGGAGAGAATATGTTTGGTAGTCCATACACGAAAATTCAATGTGTAAACTGTAAAAGAATCAACAGATAATATACAGGGTTTCCAACTTTGAGATGAAAACTGCTGACACTAGTAAATAAAATGAATATTTTACTATAAATCAGAAACAATGCATTAAAGTAAAATATAGCGTTTGGGAGTTGATTTGCATTAGTATCGTGGATATTAAAGAGATACAATGTCATTGTTGCCAACCCGAGATAAAGTGTATTTTTCAACCTGGCACTATGTCTGTTGATTTTGGTATTTGGAGTTCTGTAATAATGGTAACCGATTTTATGTGAAGCATGTTAAACGTGAACAGTTTCGTGGACTAGTAATCGATGCGCGATATTATTGTACTGATTCACAGCAAATTAGTACAGTTAATTATTATATTATTTATTCTGTAGATTTTACTGGTGAGCAAAATTAGTTTTCAAGTTTCAAATATGGAATGTTTGAGAATATTATAGAGAGTTCTATGGCTATATCTCTCACTAATTATATTTTGGTAACTTGAAAACATGTGTCTTTTGTAGGTTATATGGTTCCTCACAGTGTTCATATTTGCTGCAGTATACTCGCATAACAGTGATTCGTATCCTACAATTTTCTTATGTGTTTTTGCTTGTGTCTCCTTGATGGTTTGAGTGCGGGGCGTAAAAATTGTATGACGATTTTTTGGCTAGTGGGCCATTGATTGCGCGTGGAATTGCGCTTGTGCCAGACTATCATATCGGGAGTGTTCCTGGTTAGGACAGATTGAAACATCCATTTGACAGTATGAGTGATTGTATTTATTTGAAAGTGCGAAGTTGTAATATGTAACGGAAGGAAATAATTCAGCATAGTACTATTCCTTCCCAGTAACGTCTTAACCTTTATGATTCCAACGACTTTTCTTATTTTCTACATCGTTTAGGAGGAAAGGAAAGGGGCCAAAAATCACGAAAGAGAGTCTTGTTAAAGTTAAGAAAGGGAAGGGGTGCGTGTGTTGTTAGTTATTTCTATCTCTGGCAATAAAAAAAAAGTCTTAACCTGACCACTTACCCGCTTTCGGTTACTCGGCATTATATGTGCATAAGGCATGTATAATTCCAAAGGGCGTAGTAAGTTCACGCAGAAAGCTGGCTTGGCACTCTCTTGCCTTGACTTTCAGGAGAGCTGAAAGCGATTTATAGCATAGTCTCAGTTCGCTGTTGAAGACGTACTGTGACTTGTCACGTAAAGCTGGAACAGTGAAAGATCAGTACTCGGGCTCGGGAAATCTTGGGTACTCGCTTTAGGCTACCACCAAACGCTGCTGTGCACGTAGTTAAAAGAATTGAAGCAAACAAAAAAAAACAATTAAATAAAAAATATAAAAGGGTTATAGTAAGTTTCTTAATACTTCATGGAATAGTTAACTAATCTTATTGTCCGAATCTAAGTTAATTGAATTTTACATCCCTTATACAGTGTTTCAGTTCAACCATTTTGCAATTTGTATAAGAAAAAAGTATGGCATGTTGATGCATTACTTTAACAATACAATAATGACATATCGTGTATTATTCATTCAGTGTTAAGTAAGTAGTAAGTAAGGTCTCTCAGACCAATCCTTTCTGTGACAGGTTACGAGTAATACCTTCAGTTCCACTTCATTTATTGTTCAAAGCGTTTACCTTGCGAATTATCAATAACCTCTGGCTTGGTGAAATTAAAATCGAAACACCATTCTTAATAAGCAGCAAGGTTTAGGAATAAATAAGAGGGAGACAGTTAAGTACAACTCATCAGCTTATTTTTTGCACATCGTCCATCTTGTCCTTTCTGCTATGATGGGAAACTTCTGGTATTGTGGAACCACTGTTGCTTGTTTGTAAAGAAGAAAGGCTACCGATACTTTGGCTGTATTTGAGATTTCTTCTTAGATTGAAGTCTTTGAAAAATAAAATCCATTCTGTATTGAGTAAATCCGTGTCCAAATTTAATTTTGGTTGCTTTGAAACATCTTAATTTTGGTTATTAACGGTATTGATCATCCCCACCTTGTCATTGATATACATGGAAATTATTTTACTCGTTTTCTGTCTCTCAGGAGCGTAATTTTTAACTTCTGCTATCGCCTAGTTTTTCGTCATACTTACTATAACTCATGCTGTTTTATAAAAATGCCTTACTTTTTATACAGACAATATCATTTCCTATTGACATATTGGGCTTTATATAGTTAGCTATTAATAATACATTACTGTAATATATTTGAAGGAACTTCACATTTGGAAAACAATAAAGGTCAAATAAACCACCAAGACAAATTATGAGAAAGCAGAACTTGAATATTCCACTTCTGAGAGAGAGAAAGCAAGCTATACAATTCCCATATAAATCAATTGAAAGAGCATACCAAAATGGCGGCGCTGATCTACACCGTTAAGGTAAAGCTACAGATAAACCAGAAAGGACAAATTTTTAAAGTTAATTAATTCTTACTAAACAACCAAACTTAAATTTTGACACGGGTTTGCTGAATAAAGATAGGGTTTCATTTTTCATAGATTTTAATCTTAGAACATATCCAAAATTCGGTTACAATGACTGTAGTCTTCCGTCTTTACAAACTGGCAACACGGGAAATGCGAAATTACAAGAAGTACCACTTCATAGCAGGAAAGACAACATGGACGATCCGAGACGCTGTAGCTCAGTTAGTAGAACGTTGGGTTCGCATTCAGAAGGTTCTGGGTTCGATGCCTGAGGGCTATGATGCTGGAAGATAAGCTGATAAGTTACATTTTAATCTTCTCATCTTATCTTCTATTTATTTCTGAACCTTGTTGTTTCTTGAGAATGGGTTGGAAGCGAATCCGAAAGTTAGGAACTTTTAATTTTACGAAACCGAGCTGCCGTAGCTCAGTGGTAGAGCGTTGGCGTAACATTCAGGTGGTGGTAGGTTCGATCCCAGCGACCGACCGACCATCCTGACTGAAGTTTTTCCTCAATCACACCAGGCAAATGCCGGGATGGCACCTTCACCAAGCCCTGGCCCGACACCTTCCCGAATCTTTTCCCCTCCCCTATCACGGCCTGAGCCTTAGATACCTAAAGGCCATTCAAATTTTTAATTTTACCAAGATTTTCATTGATGGTTCGCAAGATAGGCGCTAACATTACATCATGGCCTATGCACGTAAAATAGTGTTACTTGTTGAATTTTATTCTTTTATTTATTTTTCTTCAGGATTACCCTTTAATGACCTGTACCGCAAAACGAGAGACGCCTTCCTGGTGAGTTCTGATCAGGCTCTTCGTGCACAACTAACCGAGTTTGTGGACCATAAACTTGTCAAATCCAGGCGAGGCTTTGATGGAGGGGAATATCTGCTGATTCCTGTCGAGGATTCCACGCTGCAGGAGTTCTTGGAACAGTGTGAAGAAAATTCGTAGCAGGAAACTCATATCCTTGTATAAAACCAGTGGTGTGAGTTAATGTGCACGATTTATATTTTACAACGTGGAAATTGTTTTCTTAATGAACAAGTACGTACAAGTATACTGCTTGGGCGTCTCTTGTATGTATAGGTTTGTATATAAAAAATGAACTGTATACTATTAGCTTACTATTTATATTTTTTGCAAAAGTGTGGTAGATTGAACGTTTGTATAGGTGCGTGTGGAGTTTTTTCAGTGTGTGTTTCGAAAAGCCAGTGAAGCATACTGTGATGGATGTGCGTGTGGGTAATATTTGCTGTATTGTTTGTACCGTAGTACCCCATCAGCTGAGAAAATTAGGCTGATTTTTTTTTTTACATATTATTTCTTCTAGGTAAAAATAAATTAATAAATAATAATAATAATGTTTAGTGATTCCTTTATTTAAAAAAAAAAATAATTAGCAAGCTTTTAGAATCCAGTAACAGTGTCTAAAATATAAGATTAAGTGTCATTACCTTACATTTCTGCTTTTTTTTTTTTTTAACTTCTTTATAATTAGTGATCATTTTCTTTCGCCGATTTACTTACAGCGTTATAAGTTGCACTAATCCTCCATATTGGTGACTTCCTCATTATGTTCGCTTTAGGCTTATCTGTATGAAAAATGATCACAATTTTTGACGTGAATTTGACCTGTTGGGAACTCAAACCTTCAGGCATGAAAGTATTTGAGAGCAATCTATTTCGTTATTAGTTTGAAGAGGAATCGTATACCTTGCAGCATTCTTCTATGTTCAAGGCTCATATAATTGAAATTAACATTTAGTTAGCAGCTATTTTCCTCTCTGAGGATAAACTCCTGTTCTCTTGTACGTTAAACACCTCAAGAATCTTTCTTAAACTCTCTCAATTTTTAGAAGTTTGATTTCAGTGTGTGGACTCCGTACTGGGTTTGCATATTCCAATTTCGAACGAACATACGAATAAAATAATCATTGAAGAGTTTTTTGTATTTGTTTCAATTCACGACTAATTCTAAAAATAAAGCCCAAGTTCCTACACCATACACTATGTACTGTGTTGTCAATGTGAGAATCAAACGTTAGCTTGGAGTCATACAGGACATTTAGGTCCTTTACAGTTTCCGTATGAGAGGATGGCTCCATCAGTTAAAGTAGGAAAAATGAATCTGATTCTTTCGTCTTGTGAAAGTCACAACTGAACATTTGCTAAAATTTATTTCAAGCAAATTATTCTTACACTATTCAGTAATCTTATTGATGTCACTTTGAAGTATTTCACATTCCTCAGATGTCAGTTGATAAATAAAGTTTTAAGATCATCCGCGAAGAGCAGTTGATTGGAGTTTTTAATATAATCTGGTAGACCATTTATAAATAAAATGAAAATCACGGGACCCAGATTTGAACCCTGTGGTAGTCCTGATAATTGAATATATTCAGTAGCTTTGTACCCCTTATAGATGACCACTTGATGTCTGTTTTCTAAGTACGATTAGAAAAATCTGATTAGTTGCGAAATAAAAATTCAAGTGGCCTTATTTTCATAATAGAATGCCGTGATTAATCTTTTCAAATGCTTTGGAGAAGTCAAAATGATATCAACTTGACTTCCTTTGTCAAGTTATTGGGTAAGATTCGTTACTTGACCTTCCCTTAACAAGCCATGTTGAAATTCAGTGATGATCTGCCTGACATGATTATAGATGCGTTGATACAAAATAGACTTAAACAGTTTTGCAAAGACATTTAGTATAGCCAACGGTCTGACATCTTCGTTTCTAGCAGATTTAGAAATTGAAAATAATAATAATAATAATAATATATATGTTGAGAAAATTGAGGGAAAATCGTCACCAAACTTTTTTGTTTTCAGCGTCCGTGTAAGAAAGGAGAAGTACTTAGTGAATCGGCGTCAAATGCCCAGCCCTCCACTTCAACTTCGTCCATCAGCTTAAGCGAAACGCCACTGAACGTATCGGATCAACGTGTGTCTGTGGGGAAGTCCTTACCAGTGAAAAATCACTCCCATTTGTTCCCAAATAAAACCCTATCAGCGACGAGAACAAAGAAAATAATTGACAAAGTATAACTTTTATTCACAAAAGATTACCACCCATTCATTATCGTGGAAGAGAGGTTTTAGAGAGTTTGTGTCGACCCTCAACTCCTCTTTTGAACTTCCTTCGAAGCACATACCAGCAGTTTATTGAAGAATGCAAACACAAGGTAAGAACTTAATTAAACAATATGTGTACAGTTTCCATAACATGGATAAACGCCGAAAGTTACCTTGTGGTGACTGCACATTATATAAATGATGACTTCTGGATGAAATCAGTTCTTTTAGAATGTGCTCTATCCCATGGATCACACGACCGCAAAAATATAGCAGATGCACTAATAAAGGTCAGTTCGGAATGACATCTAGGTAACAAAATCATGCTTATGGTGAAATAATTAAAGTTAGAATTTATAGGCAGCCAAAAAGACACTAAAATAAGTCAAAATAGACACCAAAAGCTGAAATAGGCTGTCACAACAATATTTTTCGTTTTCTCCAATGTAGACACTGATTTCAAAACAATAAACATATCTGTACTCTGTCCAACAAATTTACTTTAAATGAACTGAGAAAATGCAAATGAAAAAGTGACTAAAATACAGTGTTTCAATCCGTTTTTTCGGTTTCAAGATTGGAAGTTGACCCCACCCACCCTCCGGTAAGGTTCTCGCACCTAGAAATGGGTATTGCGAAAATATAAAATATGCTAATACATATGGATATTTATTAAAAAAAAAAAAAAAAAAATCATTCCTAAAAAATACGAAATCATTCGAAGTGGGAAAAGGCTGTACATTCTTTTTTTCCAGAAGGTATTGATAGGAATTGTTTATATACATCTTTTTTTTTTTTCACATAAAAATTGCTGGTTTTGGACAGGGAGGAGCGGTTCAGCTCCGTTAAAAGACAACGTGAATCAATTAATGACAATTAAAAATGCATTCTTAATAATAAATAGTAATATATATGAAATGAAGTTAATTTCATTGTAAGCAATGACTGTGTGAACAATCAGTGTGTGTTTATTATATCGTCCCTTTCCGGCATTAACGCAGTAAACGACATTTTGAAAATTTTACAGGAGAGCTGAAAAACTGAATTTTGTGATGATTTTTATTTGCTCCTAACACGAAGAGAACTTGGTCGTTGAAATAATCGTTACTACAAGTCAGTTTTTCCGTTTCATTTGAAACGTTTAAACCGTAAAAACAAACGACTAAATGCTACATACGACATTCTTGCCCTCAATAAGTCTAATTACCCCCGAGTAAGCGACATAGCTATCTCGGCAACGGCAGATGATAGAAACACGGCGATTAGACCATTCGATGCGCCTTAAAATTCTGAGTCAGAAACGGCAAAAAAGTCAATTTCGAAAAAAAATGTCGCTTACTGCGTTAATGCCGGAAAGGGACGATATATTTATTCCCTCCTTTTCTCGCAGTTCTTCCTATTTTTGCCTATTCCTATCCTATTTTTCCTAAAATAAGCAAAAAAATAGGCACTTAAAGCCAATAAAGGCATTTATAGGCGCTATAAAACTTGGTAATTGGTATGTATCTCACATGATCAGAACATACACATTAAAAGACTACATTCCAGTGGACAGGAACAAAATAGGCAAATCCTAGTTTTACTGATAACGCCTCTAACGTGAAAAGTGCTGCTAAGGACTTCGTACGTTAAACCTAATCGTGAAGAAAGGATTGGAAGCGGATAAAATGAAAGAACTTATCGAAGAGGTCAGAACACTTGTGCCACACTTCAAAAGAAGTTGTAACACCTGCGATAAACTTGAAAATTTTCAATTTAACACCACAGGGAAAGACTCCTAAAGCTTATTCATGATGTCCCAACTAGGTGGAACTTCTAAATGCTTGAACGATTTGCTAAACTAGATCCTGTTAAGGCAACTGTTGCTTTAATAGACTCATCTTATCTAGCCACGGATGGAAGATCATAAGAGAATTAACCCACGTACTCAAACCCTTAACGTATGCTTCCGCATCTCTGGTAATTCCCCTAGCATTAGGTTTACAAAATGTATGTAATGCACTCAAAACAAGCAACATAGTGAGGAAGTTAAAGAAGTTTTCCTACAGTGGAGTAGGGGAAAATGCAAAGAAGAAAGTTGTATTATTTTGTGGTTGTCCACATCGCCCCAGAATATGTCAGCAACGCTTCTACAAACGATCGCATGCAGGAAGATGTAGTTGAAACAGATGAACTGTGTGTATGGAGTTCGTTTGACAAATCAGTTGCTTCTGTCCAACCAATTGACGTTGATAAATTTCTAGGACGACATGCTAGCAAGTCGGAAAGATCCTCTCGCATGGTAGAAGGAAAATCAGTTTGTTTACCCTCCATCTCAGAAGTCGCCGTGGTTCAGGCTGTAGCGCGTCTGACTACGAATCTGATGGCCCCGGCTTCAAATCCCGGCCAGTTCACTGGAGACTTTTGTGGCAGTGTTCCCATGCCTGGCACTCGGAGGTGCACTCAGCCTGCTATCAAACTGAAGGTTAATGTAAAACAAAGACCTCCAACAAAAGATTGGCAGCACCAATTCAAGAGTTCGTTTTGTTCATGGTTGAAAGAGCTTCATTGTTATACGTTTTGATATTCGCAACAAAATCAAGCGATTTCAACAATAAAGAAAAAATGAAAATAAAAAATCAGCATTGATCGAACTCTTCAATTGGTTATGAACTTTCTTCCCTGAAAGTTGGAACACTCTAGGCTTGAATTTGTAGGAGCAGCATTGAAATTTCGTGCAACGATAACAATACTTTAGACACATACGGAGGTAGTGCTGCCATCTTTTTTTATTGGAGATCGTTACTTTACATAACCTGAATACCAGTGTCCTTGGTATTCCTAGGCACCTTGGGAGGTAAAGGCGGTCGAGCGTGGGACTTCACCACCTCTCCTCAGCTCGTGCCTTAGGTCGAGAATATGTGGAGCGTCCCCCATACACCGTTCACAGCGCGTGCGTGTTGCACAGGGGATAGCTTTACCTAACCCCCATCTCAGTCTTGTTGTAAAACGAAGTTTTTGCAGTTGGTAAATCTGTGCCATGCGAAAGAGTCTTTTCAAAAACAGGAATGTTCATTACAGCACGCAAAACTATATTAAAGGTCGCAAAAGTCAATATGCTTATGTTTCTGAATTGCTGCTCATGTTGTTTAAGTTTGTACGAAAACCTAAGTTTGTTTTCGAGTATTTTAACCATAATTGTATAGTTAATACTTTGCTTTAAACTTTTTTTTTTAACGAACATTAGCCTGTTATACAGTGAGTTGTTGTTGTTGTTTGTTTTTTTAATAGCAGTGTGTAAGGAAGGAATGAAACTTGAATGAAAAGACAAATATACTCCAACTTGTTTCTAATTATAATTATTATTAATTTATTGTTTTTAAATGAAATTTGAATGATAATGATTGCAACGGAACAAGTGATTTTTTAATCGAGTGTATCAGCCGGCGCGTACTAATTATAAGGTTAGATTCTTAGATTACAGAATGTATAGATGAAGTCATATTTGCGAAAAGTGAAGCCAGATTTTGTGTCGCAGTCTGCTATGGTCTGGATCTACAATTAAAAATTTGTGTGTGGATTTTTGAAATTGTTCTTTCTTTCATTAACGGAGACTTCTTCAGACGTGTTTTTTCTCCTTTAAAAACTGTTCATTTTTGTTTATAGTGGTGTTATTTTAACGTTAATAAAAAGTGCTTTGCTCTTCAGAAATGGTTTGTTCAAACAATTTTCGTCCTTTCTGTTCATTATTTTCAGTCTGAGGAAAGGTTACGTCCTTCAAGCCCCAACCCAACCAGTCGTAAAATTCTTTTCTCATACCACGGCGTAGTTGAATGATTAGAAGAAACAACATTTGCAGTCACTCAACAGCTACCGCGGAAAAACAAGCAAGCATTAGGTCTAACATATGATGTTCGTGACCTCGAACGCTCAGAACCGCACGAAAATATGCTTAGAATATAAATCGCTCATCCCACAAACAGTGGTATGAGCCATTCGCATGCAAAACTGCGCGTCTTACCACGAGAGACATTTGAATGATCACCTATTCAAGGTCTAAGAGAGGGACTTTGGTAACGCGAAGAAACAAAATATCGATATAATAGGACCAAAAACACACACATTGCAATGTCGTGATCGATTGCTCCCTCTGCTTAAAATAATTACGCTATCTGAACAACAAACCTTTTCCACTGACCTTTTAGTGTTGCCCAGCTATTCAGTTCTCAAAGTGCAGGTGTGGGATTTCAATGAAGTGGTCAAAGCAAAGTGCTACAGAACAAAATGCACATCTGACTAAGGCCACTTTTTCACATTCAACAGCACTTCTGCATTCAAGCAGTCCAGTATCAAACGCCACACTAATTACATTTTCAAGCGATGATATTGGTATGTCAGTGTCATAACCTGCCTTTTGCCAAGAATATTGTAACATAGGCTTGTACTTCGGTGCAGAAAGTTGATTCTATAGCACCGAGTGAAGTCTGATGATGAAATGACGATCGTGTAACTTTACTTGTGGTTTTTCATTTTTCACATTGTTGTCTTACAAAATCAATTATCCTTCTCACGTAGAGCTTATATTACTGAAAGAAGTACACATCAAGAGGTTGGCAATATTTTGTTGTCTTCGGTGGCAATATCTTGAGCGTAACATCCTTGTTCAGAAAACTTCCATCTAACAGAATACGATCTTTATGGCCTGACCAGGAATCACACAGCAATAGGCTCTTAGCAACGTCATATTCACCAAGGACGCTAGTTACAAAACTTTCCTTATGCTCTTTCGTCATTTTTCCACTTTTGTTTTCCTTCACATGAATGTTTCGTGGACATGTTGCTTCAAGTTTCTTTGAAATATTCGGGCCGAAAGTGCCTTGTGGCTCTTGAAAACAGATATAGAGCTTGTTAGCTAATCTGCCAATCATTGATAAAGCCACATCCATTGTATAGCTGTGTGTAGAGCAATCCACAGACTACAACACACCAGCTGTAGTTTCCTCGCCTCTGTGAGAGAGAGTTGACAATGAAGACATTTCATAATTAAATTGACTTTGGTTACTGTTGCAAACCGTTTCTCTGTCCACACTCTCGTCTGTTACATATTTGTTCACTTCCTCCACAAACTCTTGTGCCTTCTGACGAATACTATGATCTTCTTGTATGTCCTTACGTGTGACGAACGAAGTAATATGACGGGAAGAAATGCCATATTCAGATTTAAGTTTGTTGATAAAAGTAATCGAAGCTGTGAAATTGTCTAGACCAACCACTTTGGACGCTTCTAGTGCCCACATTTGCAGATTTCAATAGTGAACAGCAGATCCATACGCACTTACCCTATCAAATTGTGACATTATATACTCTTTTATAGTTTTTAATTGTGACGGCCTGTTACCCTTGAAGTGAGCTTGATCTCGCCTTTTGTTAGTCACATAATGGTCGATCTCGCCTTGCTAGTATATTACCTTGCAATTTGATTTACTTCGAATGCACTTAAAGCGCCTCATAAGTTTGCTACAGGAGTTGAAGCCACGATTGTAATGGTCTTCATAAATGTTCTTCAATATGTTGTCATCAATATCTTGTAATATACTGGCTCTCGATATTTTGGGTAGAGATGGTTCGTACTCACTTTCACTTGCAGGTTCCTGTTGCACTGGAGATGAAAGTCTTGTACTGCTGGACGGGCGAACTTCAGGTACTGGCTCTTTATGTCCTTCAAAATCACTATACCTATCCAGCGTATCTTCATGCATTTCTGCGTCATCCCCATTGTATTTGTGAAGTATTATGCTATATAACATATTCTCGAACACCATATTCAACATGTCACAAATTTGCCTCTAACAATGTGACAACATTTATGGGATTAATTCGCGTCATGATGCCGATGTACACTCTAACGCACAACCGAACATTCCAAAAGAAGGCCTCCTACTGCAGCTATACTATTCACACGACCTGTACTTGTTCATGCAGGTACAGCATGGCACTGTCGAATGGCGCTAGCAGACAACAGCTGCGGTTTGCATGGGAATGGCTCATACCACTGTTTTTGGGATCAGTGATTTATATTCTAAGCACATTTTCATGCAGTTCTGAGCGTTCAAGGTCACGCACATCCCTTGTAAGTGAATCAACGGTTTAATCATTGTGAATGGAGGTGAACGTTCACCATTTAACCTGTGAAAGATCACTGTTCCACTCATCGCTACTGTAAGTAGGCAATCATTCAGAGGAGGATAGGTAACGGTCCAACCATCATCAGGGTTGCTAACTGTTGATAAGTTTGAAAAGCAATATATATTTTGATATAGGCTTTTGATAAATCAAAGTAGGCAACATGGCGACTCGTTAGCACCAGACCTGTCTTTCTCTCCTATCAACACCCTTCTGCAAAACGTGGCCGGATAGGCAATAGAATAGGTGAAATTTGATTAGACAGGGAAGAAATTGTACTTACAATGTATCCTATGGGAAATCACAAATACGAATTCACACTTAATACACAGAAAAGTCACTGATATTTCGACTTAAGTCATCCTCAGTAGAGTGGAAAAAAAAAAGCAAGTTCACTGAATAACTGGGAGAGAGGGAGAGAGAGAAAACAAGATGACTGAATTATCACCACTCTAGTTAGCAACCCAAAATGAGTCCCCAAACCTATTTTCGCAAAACTTTACCTCTAACGAAGTTAGTACTTCTTTGTTCGTTAGTTAATTAATTATATTCAATTGATGATGTTACTTGTCGATAAGTGTTTATGCAGAATTTGTGAGGGCGGAAAAAAGTGAATGAATGAATATCTCCCCCTGCGTAGGGAACGTACAAGCATTACGTAAGCATATTTTTTTTTTTTAGTAATTTCAGACCCGGTCCCCTTCTTGTAAGAAAAAATAGCAGATACCCGACACCCTCTTTTTGTGCTTACGTATGTCAATTTCTTTTCGTTATTTCGTAGCCCAAAGAATTGTTTATATCTTTAAATCTACACTAATATGTTAATAAGCGAAACTTAACCTAAGCGTCGCTCTGATCCCCCTTGAGTGCTCACGTAATACTTGAACGATCTCATTCGTGGTCCGAGACAGTAGGTAATGGTGTGTTATATACACATTTTGTTTTCAAGTCCCCACTGAGGTGTGAATTTTTCAGTGGCTTAATCATGATAGGCTGAAACTAAAATTACTCATATATTATAGTGAATAAGCTAACCATAGGCAGAGCTCAAAAATATCCCCCAAAGACTACATGTAACACCACAAGAAAGTTTAGGCCGTGGCTCAGTGGTAGAGAATTGGCTTACCATTTTGGAGGTCCTGGGATCGATCCCAACGGCTGACCATCCTGATTGAGGTGTTTTGCTTCAGTTACATCAGGCAAATACTGGCATGGTACCTTTATCTTAGACCCTTGGCTGACACATTCCTCATCCTTTCCCCTCCGCTATCCCGGCTGAAGCTTTAGTGCTCGTTCAGAATGGAGTGGTGAGCCTCGCGGAGACTTGAGCGAGCGCAGTATGATTGTCCAGCTAATAAGATCTTTTGAACGAGTTTGATGTGTATTTTGGAAGAACATGGTCAGTTGTTTACTATGGTGTATAATCATTTTCAATTCAGTGTAGACTTAGACAAATCAGAATTATTCATGAGAATAATTTCGGACAGCTTGGGCAGTCAGGACAGTATCAACTTAAATTGATAGATCTCCAGTCATTCTTAGAGCTGAAATATTCGCTTGAAAAGGAGAAATTAAACTTGAGGAATGAGAAGGTACGAAATGCTTCCCCAATATTGCAGAGGTTTCAAATGTCTGGCTATATTCTGGACGACCCATTTGTGCGAAAGAAGCTTACTTAAAAGCATAGTACAAACACGTTTAACTGACACATCGTCGGGGCTGTTTAGTTATAGAAACAAGCGAGTTCTCTTTGGACATCACTGGAATTCTGAGTAAGTCAGTCAGTCTCAAGGATCTTATTAACACGGTGAGTTTTTAAAAATGTATTTATTTCTATATCAATGAAAGTTAACATATTTGATTTCATAATGCTTGCTCAATTGTACAATACTACATGTGGACGGTGCTCACAATATTAAAAAAAAAGTTGAGAATCCCCGATCTACAGCTTTCAACTAAGGAACTACTAGGGCTATGAATGTAGTTGAGGTGTCATTCGAAAGGTCTGTGAGACGAGTTCAGAGCTGCATAGATCACCTCTGTCTCTCCGCCAACAACATTCAACTCAGGAACTGTTACGAAGGTGGTTGAAATGTCGCTGGAAAGATCTCTGCGAGGCAGTTCAATGGCGTACAGATGATCCAGATCGAATGAGCGATTATACATTTGCAGATAGTCATATACTCTGTATAAATGCTTGGTGCTAAAGCCTGGCGGTAACCTATTTGTACAGTCTCCCTGACTGGACTCTGCCTAACTTGTTTTTCTTGCCATTTAATAATAATAATAAAAACAGCATATGATAAGTACTTAACACGTAGGATTATCGCATTTTTTATTTATAAATTTTCCGTTCATAAAATCCATTTTCAACTCCTTGCCTAAAATTGTAAGCTGAGAGTCAAAATGTTTTTTCCTAGGGCGGACAAAACTTTTATCATAAATAATTATTACCAGCGCGTGTAGTTAAAAATGAAACTCAAATAATGTGAAAAACTATAATTTTCTAAATACAGACACCATCGTAAGGTACTAATGAAGTTTTGAAGGTTCATGCAGCAATTAAGTTTTTTCCGCCTTAAAATACCAATTGTGAGTCTTTTCTTTCCGAACGGAGAAGTTAGGCTTCGTTGTTTTAGGTTCTTTGTTAGCATAGTATTAAAATGCTATTTCTAATCTTTTGTGTAAGCGAATTAAGTCACATCACTACGCGCGACGTTATGGATATAAAGTACTGTCGCTTCCTTTAAGCAACATTTTAGGTTCACTAACACTGTCATTGCCTTCAGACTTCTTGAGAACTGTATTTGAAGAGCAAGTTTAGTATTTCTATGGATGTAGCCATCTTAGGTCAGGTTAGATAGGGTTGGGAGAAAGAATATTGCAAGGTAGTCGGCCTGAGGCTAGTTTTGTAGGTATGATTTCGGCATTTGCCTTGTGTGTCTCAGGGAAAACCCTGGCAAAGTCTCACTCAGGATGGGTTGCCCCTGGAATAGTTCCCCGGACCTTCCGATTGCTAAGCCACCCGCTGTACCACCGGAGCTAGTGTTTCTATGAGTGAATTATTCTGCCTTAGTGACCATTTTGGCGTACATGGTACCGACGTGTTGCATGTATGTATATATATATATGTTAGATGGTAGAAAAAATGGTACTTACATTATAGAATACCAAAAAAGGCTTTTTCACATGATAGGAGAGAAAACGGAACGAGGGGACTAGTGCGGGACCGGTGCTAAGGAGTCGCCATGATGCCTACTGATACTGGGTACAGAGTAGCCAGGTTATAGAGAAGGGAAAATTATTAAAGGGTCGGAGAAAACACCAAATGGAGAAGGAACTGCGGAGGTTACTAAGTAAGGGGCTTCCTGAGGGAATGAGAGGGGAGAGGAAAATAATAATTAAGATTATGATAAAGGAGGAAGGAGAAAATAGAGAGAGAGAGATGAAAGGAGGGAATGGAAGAAGGAATCATAGAAGAAGAAGAGGAAGAGAAATCAGCTGCAGGGAGTTACATGCAGTTAAGTCAGAGTTCATAGTTGGCGGAAAGGATAGAGATGTACGTCTGCTCCCATTTCTTTCTAACCCGGACGAGTGAGTCAGAGTTCAGAATTGTCAAGATGCTAATTCTGAAGGTTTCGTCAAAGGGGGTAACCGTGATACGAAATATGTTCAGGTAGGGGGAAGTGGCAATTTGGAGGAGTAGCGATGGTTGTTCATACGAATGGTTTGGATTTCTCCAACGTAGGCTATAGAGTAGGAGTTGAATGAGGTTGGAAGATCTGCAACTGCTGGAGTGTCTGAAAAGTACGTCTTGTGAGTAACGAGAAGGTCGAACGCCAGACTGGGATCAAAAATAGGACAGGTTTTTATCGCACTTGCCAAGTTTGAGAGAAAGGTGCGGAATGAGTCCAGTTCTGGTGAGAATCATGTTGAGATTCGGGAATCTGCAGCAGACTTATTTTGGAACGTAACGGGAAAACTCCCTGTACGTGCCTAAAATTTGGATTAATCGTAGGGAACAGGTTAAAAAAACACAACCACATATATTGATGATCTCTCTATTTGTATTAAATGCTGCTGACAAATAAACTGGACACATCACATGTATTGTCTTTGGTCAAGAATATCTTTTTTTTACCCATGGAGAAAAAGACCAACTAAAAGAAAAATGTCTACAGATTTTTCTCTAATGATTTTTACAGGAACAGTTTGTAGCACATGGCACTGTTTCAGGGCATTAACAAAAAGAGCATAGTACGAGACAAACAAAAAAAAAACTACAGACCACCTGATATTTTTACATCTCTAAACTGACCAAAATAATTAACAACTCGAGGGTAAATATTAATAGAATAGTAATATGTACATAACCATGATAATATATACATAAATACAGTACAAAGTCAAGAAAAATTTACAACATTATTTTATTTATTTTTTTCTTTTCAAGTTTTTTCTTAAAAAATAAAAACAAGTTAGCACAACTTGACCCTTTGAAATGACTTCAAAGCAAAATAAAACTATATAAAAAAAAAAAAGAAAATCTGATGTCAGCCATTTTCTTTCTTCGAAAGAAACAAAAATAATCGAAGTTTTTTTTTTTCGTATTTTAAAATGCATATCTTTTTCTCCTTTGAAAACATTGGCTGTTTTTTTTCCCTTACTATATTTAGCAGATAATTTCTTCAATAACTTGTTGTTTTTTTTAGTACAAGTGTGATTTTGTGACTTTTACATATTAAAGTGCTTTAGTTTTTCACATATTAATCTTGTAACAGCATTGTCTGAAGTATATTCTTTTACATAGTAACGAAAAAAATACTTTTGTGGTTATATATATATATAGTGTGTGTGGTACATACACATTCTTTGCAATAACAGAATATATATATGTATTACGGTTCTGAAACTACAGACCAAGAAAACAATGAAACGAAACAGGCAAGATTTTTTTTTTTTTTTTTGCAAGAGCACATACATAATCTTTTTCCTCTGCTATATATATATATTTACGTTATATATAAATATATCACATTGTACAATTCATGCGTCAATTGTAATATAAGGACAAAAAGCACTTTTCTTAGTCTCTTAATTCTAAATATAGGACTGGAAAGGCAGTAGTCACCAGCCCATCTCTTCTAATTGTCTTTTATAATTATCTGTGTGTGTTTTTTTAATTAGGTTTACGAAACGAAATCTGGGTTTCATGTATTTTTTTTTTTAACTTCACTGCTTTTGATATAGTTTTCTTTCAATTATTTTAATAATATTTGAATCGAGTTTCCTTTGTAGGTTAGGTTAGGACTTAGGTTATAAACAAAAAGTAACTTATAAGATAGTTTTAGGTATACAGTAAGAACAGATTTACGAAACAGAGAGGGGGGGAAAGAAGACTTGATTTTAGCTATCATCTGGATACCACAAGATATACTCGAGGTATATCTGGCCCACAGTAGCTCTTGTGCAGAAAAGCGCGATAGTTAAAGGTGCAAAATAAATGCAACCCTTCAAAGCTAAAGCTGTTTAAGAAAACCTGAGTGTTACAGCTTAAACTCGAGGGAAAGGAACTTTGTATAGAATACATTGTAAGTAGTAATAAAAGAGTATTGTTGGGTTTCACTTGTTCGATAAAATTGTAATTGAACAATGAGCAATCAAAATGTCAGTTAAAAAACTTTCACATACGTCCCATGTTATTATACATACATGCTAATAATGTGTGCTTCAAAATGATAACCTGAGAAATGAATTTGCTTAATAGTACCGTAGTTCCGTTAAGTGTTTAAGGCTTTATGCTGAATTTAGTCGAGAGATCTTTCTGGAAATATGTTTCGTATTTACCGTGCTGTAAAACTGTGAAAGGAAGGACGTTTTTTTGTGATTGCAAGGCCGGACTTAGATTCCAAAAAAAAATCATTTATGTTACTGTTGCATCTCACTTAAGATGTTGCCGTATCTAAATTTCAACACGAGGCACATGTTTTAGCCAGTCTTGCATTTCTCTTACTGTTGTTAGTTCGTACGATAACAATATTTCCTTCGTTGCGGTACTTAGCGATGCCATTTTATATATATTTTGCAGTACAGTTTCTCAAGAATACAGATTACTTTCTTGCCAGTAAACATTTAATTATTATTCATTAAATCCACTGCTGTTTGATCAATTTTATTGATAGCAGAGATATGTTTATGTATGAGTCGAAAGGTTATAATGTTGAATAAGCCCGTGCTAGATTTTTCTACTTAAAATCTTTCTCGTACTTTTCAAGAACGACAAGATATGAATTTCGAATAGAGAAAATTAAAAATAATATAAACGCCAGGCATCGTTCAAAATCTCGAAATTAGCATATTCCTGTTTTCCGCTGGGTCTTACGAAACCAACTGGACGTGTAAAAACGTTAGTGTCATCACAAATGCAAAGATTACGGATAGCACCTCGTCATAAAATGAATGAACTCGCTGTATTTTGGTTAAAAAAAAAAATCTCTTTCTGCTTGTCTGTTCGTGTGAACAGTCTCCCTAATTAGGGCTGCAGAATCTATTATATGTATATGACGTTTCCACACATCGTGTTGTCTAAGCCGTACGCATTTTTAAAGCAATTTCCGGGATAGAATCGACCTACGAAACATCACGGACCTAATGACCCAGCCCTATCAACATTCTGGGAATGTGTTTCTTTATTTCGACTTGGATATTCTGAGTATGTATTATTGTATATCGTTCCATGATATACACTATATGGCACGTAAAAGTTAAATTTCCTGACATTTTGATTACCCCTTGTACAGAGTATGAGAATAACTGCCCATTTCTGTTTTTTTCTTCTTTCTTCCTAAACCTTTTACCTTAGTTTTCACTTTTTAATTATTATTATTCTTTTTTTTTTTTTGAAAAAGAAAAATCCACCACAACCTTCATTAACAAGGAGATTACACGTTCCGATATGCTTCACAATCACACACACACACAGTTGCATCCGTTCGTCCACTCTCACTGGTTCGCTTCCACCACATATGTAGTAGCACTATGTCTTTCAGGAGGAGGTTCTTTTATTGGGATGTCAGTTAATTATTTTTTGTCTTTTAAAACCTATACGATTCATCCAAATTGATCACTGCAGATTTGGGCACTAGTCCTTTCTGGTCGCCACGACAGCACAGGAGCCATTTACTGTCCACTTCAAGAACTACTGTCAAAATCTCACCCTCATTGAAGGTCAAATGGCCACTGTCGGCGGGAAGTCTATGGCAAAGGGTCTGTACAAACCTGTAACAAAAACAGTTTAGTATTAACACAGGTATTTGGAATAGGGTGCATGATGCCTCAGACCCAAGGTTAGAGTGATTCGGATTCTATGTAAAACTGTAGGTCCCATTCTACATAACTAGCGCTAAAACAACACACAGATCTTGTCAATGCAATATCAGAAGTCATGTAGTGTTTTAAACTCAAAGTAAAATTATTTTTAAACGATCTGTCTCCACTTATACAATATCCCAGTTTGCAACATTGCTTGGCAAAAGGAATCATTGTGTGTGTTTGACCGTTAACATGAGAAAAATATTAAGTTGGCAACACTGCAGTGACAAGCTGTTGATAGCATGTACACTCAGTCAATTATAATCTGACCGCACTCTGTAGCAGCTCTTAAAAAGTTTAAGTCCAGAAATTCAACTATATGGCAACCTCGCAACAACATGAGTGACCACTGCACGGACTTTAATATAATGAGTGTATTAGTGCAGTTTTAGAGTATTAATTTTTGTATATCTAGTCGTGATATAGTGAAAAATATGTGAATAATAGTAATTAGAACTATTCTTTTATTATTGTTGGCCATAAAATAAATTATAATAAGCGATGTTGCTACGTCCGTAATCATTAGTGATGAAGTTTCGCTTATTCGCACTTGGGACGTTAAATACTGTTTTTGAAACTTTTAACACATTATACAACATGGTTTTCATATGTAAAGAATCTGTCTACCTCATATCTTCGTGGCCGTGCGCGCTGCGTGGCGTTCCTCCCCCTCCCCCCCCTTTTTTTTTTGTCCATAAAGCTGGCGACGCGAGTTCGAATCCCGAAGCTTGCTTTTCTTTTCTCACAAAGCTCCGTCATCTATATTTGTATTGCATGGACGTATTCATTTGATTCCTGTCAAATATAAAGAAATCTGACAACGATTACCATTCCTTTATTAAGGTTTAACCATTTCAAGGTTTAGTCTAATAATTATATCAATAGGAGGCACACCAAAGGAGCAGATTAATCGCGGTCATATTCACTGACGTCAGACTTGAGGTCAGGGAGACTCGATCTGCTTTACTGTTATTTAGTCAGTTACATGAATTCTTAAAATGCAGAAGGCTAAACAAAAGAAAAGGGTCTGCCAATTTTAAACACCAAATTAGAAACGGCTGGATATATCGAGATCACTGAATCCAAATTTGAAGTCAGTTTGTCTGTATCTGTTTTCGTTTAAGCGCTAGCCTCCATTACAGATGGAGGAATCAAAATTAAAGAGGTCCAATATTTTAAGGTAGCTAACAGAGTGGACAGGAGAAATTAACGGAGCTTTCTTGTTCTCGCTCGATCTAAATCCACATTGTTCTCAACTAAGGAATATCACTGGTTTCTTGATTTTTGGTAAATTATACTATTTTAGAATTGCATTTCTTTAAGTAAACTTTTATCAGACCGCACTGAATGGACAAAGAAGCAATTTCTGAGTAGCAGAATAATGGTCCCACGCTGACCAGACGTGTTGGGAGAAGAGACCCGAAGCTGTCAACTGTGATCGCCACTATCTTTTATTCACAGCAGCTCCCCAATTATCCTCACGATGATGAGTCAATACCAAAATTTTGATACCCCACCAGGAATCGAACCCGTGACCCTGGTCAGAGTAGGAGCAGTAGACCAACTCCTCCCTCCGGGAGAGGCCTTATCCAGTAGTGGATTCAATATGACTGAATTATATATATATTCTTAGATGACGGAGCTATGTAGACAAAGTATAATGTAGTTTTAAAAAATGGCCTCTGTGGATAGGGCCAACTTCGTCAGCTTTTTTTTAAGAGAGAGAAGCCAACAAGAAGGTTTTATAAAACTTATAATAAATAACAAATAAATAGATTACGATTAAAAAAATTGAGTCTTTTTTGTACAGGTTATCTGTCGATGAAGGGTTTATTCCTAACACGTTGCTTACAGTAGAAAACATTTAATTTTGTAATTTAGGCTTTTGAAAGAGACCGATCATTTTATTATTGACTGAGTGTACTATTTACATTACGACTGGAAAATTTAATGTTGATTGCGAAAATCGAAGAGATTTGGGTGTGTGTCAATACTGCCATAGTCTGCATGCCTTGAAATGATTCCGGCTCTCTTCTCTGTCTGTCTGCAACCGTTACAAATTTCCATATAAATGTTAAATCAGAGGCTCTATCACGTGAGAGATTTCGTCCGGAAACTTGATGGGAACATGGAAATAAATGAGTCATGAGATAGAATGGCATCTCTCATTTGTTTTCAATAGCGATGGCTCAGAGGGTCCCTTGATAGCATTTTTATAAAATAGGTTGGCAACACTGACAACTAGAGTGCTTGGGGGCAGGAACACGCACAATATTTTCTATTCTGTCGAACAATGCTTATGCCAATTATGGTGCAGATAGGTCTAACTGAATAGAAATAATTTTTAAAAAAGCATTATTACGGGTTGGCAACACTGACCCACTACATTAATCAAGACGATTCCAGGAACTCTGAGATAGTTTCACCCAAGACCCTTCCAACGACACATCTCTATACCTTATTTTTGGACACGGACAGTGTGATTATATGGCCTGTTTTTTGTTAGCTACACTATCAACGGACTTGAAAGTTAATGACTAAATTTTTACAAGGACATATTCCTAGAAATTACTTACGTTAACCAACCAGAAAGAAACGTTTAAAGTTAGCTGAAACGGTAGTGTATTTGAAGGACAAACTAAAATACCTACGACCGAGTCATTTTTAAACCATTTTTATTTGTAGTTCGCGAAAACAGGAATTAATTAGAACCTTACCTTTGTTTATTTTGAGATTCATTTTGATGGACCTGTTTCTGTTTGTTGAGAGGAGTTCTTCGCTCCGACTTAGCTGAACCAGACCTCGCAGTCTTGTTATGTTGAGAGAGAAGTGACCTATAACCCAGACTGCTTGATCTGCCCATCACGCTTCGATTAGCGGTAGAATCAATGGAATCTTCCTGATCCGCTCGACTTAGCCGCGTCTGTCTTCTAGTCGCAGCTGCTGCTCCGTAGATGGCAGACTTTGGCACCATCTGCGGCCTAGCTATGACGCTGTTACTTCCTGCATCTTCCGATGGAGCTTCCTTGTTGTTATCTTTACTTCCAGCGGAACCACTTCGAGATTTAATTTGTCTGTGTGATGGAATGCCTGAGGATTGGTCATTCTTGGAAGTGAAAGGTTTTTTAGCTTTGGGAATGCCTACAGGTGTCGCTGTAGAGTTGCTGGTATTGGACTGGTTGGTGTGAACCGGTACTGGTATGGCAGACGCTCGGACAGGAGAAGTGACAAGTCGAGGAATCTTTGACCGTGGATTATTGCCGCTGGTCGTTCTAGTATCTTTCCCACTGAGTAATTCCCACTTCATTTGCAGCCGCTTAAATTTCCCTCCGCCAGTCGGAGTTTCCTCCCCAGAACAGCCCATGCTTGATGCCGATTTCATACTCGACATAGTCTGTTTCGACAGCTCCTCTGAGGTAGCAGTGATCGCAGTGTCGGACTTTTCGTCCTTGTTTTCAGAATTACGAGGTGTCTTCTCAGGAAGCGACGGCGGGTGCTCGTCCTTTGTCAATTCATTCGAATCATCACTAGTCGAGTTGTTTGATGATGTACTGCACCGGTCATGTTTCCTGTTTGGCATTTTTGGGTTCTCTAAACTATCCGTATATTCCTCTTCTCCTGACGCGATATCTTCCACCAACAACTTGTCGAATGCTTGGAACAACTTTGAACCTAGCTGTATCCCACTCCATCGTTTCTTCATGGTGCTGGCAATATCTGTCAGTGAAAATCCGCTAGCGTTCGCATCCACGCAAGATCTTGGTCTTGGCCTATCCGCTTTGGCATCCATTAGATCCTCAACAGTTGGCATAATGAATGGCACCGAATCTAAGCAATTACTGTAGTGGGTAGTTTCATCTGAAAACGCCCTGCGAAGACCTTGTTGTTCGTCATTGTCGCCATCTCGTGGTGATTTCTCTCTTCTTCTCAGTGAGCCTTGTTCTTCATAGGACTGACTAAAGCTGCTATGAAGAGACTTCACTAATTTCATCGTCCACTGTTTGAGCTTTGTTGGTGACAACGGTTGTTGAGATGGTGAACCAGATCGTATTGATTCACGCTCTGAATGCTCCATGTATCGCTGATCCATTCGCTGAAGGTTTTCGTGCATTAATTTGCATTCAAATAACAAATCCAGTCGGAACGGGAGCAGCGTCAAAGGTTGTAGGGCTAGCAGCAACTGATCAACAAGATTCCGAGCGGAGGAGTTGGCCAGGAAGAGAAACCCGTCCGGGTGGTAGTGTTTGTGAAGAATACTCTCTCGTGTACGGAGGTAGCTCAGCCAAGCATCTAATGAGTGGATACTGCAAATAAGAAAAAAAGATAAAATTAAATATTTTATCCTCTTATAGCAAGATCTTTTATCCTTCACAACAAAATTTCATTCCTAATTCCTTCATTTAAACCCGAAACATTCATTCAAAACACAAGTTTTAGTTATAAATAATTCGTAATATTCAGATCAGCGCTATTGTCATGAAACGTCCTAATATCGGTCAACACAACTGTTCGTATATCATTAACAAGTAATTAACTAGTGGTAAAAAACTATTTTTTTCTGTTTTGGATACACTCTTCTGGGTTCCTATATACAGGGTGGGTAACATAATGCACGGACAAACTTCTAGGGATAAGACATTAAAAAAAAAAAAAAAAAAAGAGAAAGATTTGTCAACCGACTGGAAATTCGACAGCGTTTCAGAGCTATAGGCTGCCGAAAGCGTGAGAGAATGATCTTTAGAGCTTCATATTTCCAACACCACGAATAGTAGAGCTGGTGCGGCATCGTACCGTCAAAAGCCTGCTTTATTCAAAATGCATATTCCAACATTGGGCAATGGGTGCGAAAGGGATTTCCCGGAAGAAGTAGACAACTTCCAGAAATTCTCTTAAGAAAAGATGAGACGAGATGAATATGAATAGGATGAATTTCTGTATGAGTAAAAATGATATTGTCCGGTTGGGACGGTGACGGTTACGTATGACATTCCTTCTCACTGATAATTTCGCTAGTTTAAAGCAACTACTTCCTTTTTGTTCTATGAAAACGCACCCTTATATTTGACACTAGCTTAAATACACTTTGTGTTGGTGTAAGACAAACTCTACATGTTAACTTCTTTTACTCAAGTGTCTTGTGTGTGAATATAATCTGAATATTCACAGGAAAATTTGTCACCATTGTAGCGAGGATTCGAAGCCTGATGTCCTGATTGCCGGTCGGGGGTCCGGACATTGAAGCTACAGCATGATTCACTCAGGACTGAATATTGACTACGTGGAATATACGATAAGCATGAAACAAAACAGGAATGGTTCTTGTATTTCATGACGAAAGAGCTGACATTCATTTTTTTTGAGGGGGCACAAGTCCCCACACCGCTGAGCGCCGCCATGTATGAGCAATCTGTGTAGACATTAGTGGAGGAATAGCTTTCTTCAGGACAGTATTATCTCCAAAAGAACTGGGCCGCCGTGGTCTCCCAATCTGGCACATCCCTAGATTTCTTTCTCTGGGAACTTTTCAAAGGCCAAAAAGCCGAAAGTCAATTGAGAAACAAAGATCATATCAGATGTGAAATTACTGCCATTGACATCGCTACGCTATATCGCACATTCGCTGATATGAAATGTTAGGTGAATGTGTATTTGGACGCTGGTGATGGGCACTTCCAGTATTTTATATGGTACATTCCTATTTACCTGAACCAACCAAGTTATATTTTACATTAATTTTATTCAAACGGGACTTTGTAAGTATGAGTGTTCAGTCCAACTGAATCACCCTCTACCACGCGACACGGTCATAATCTGTGCGTATGATTGATAACAATATCCGACCAGCAATCGGGACAACAGGCAGGGTTCGAACCTCGCTAGGATATGGATTATTTTTCTGTTCAATTTTTTAAGCAAGCTTTCGTCGTAACTGGCATGGTCATAAAATAAAGTCGACGCCTTAACTACAAGATTAGCCAGTTCATGTTGCCTTTTCCTTTCTTACTTTTCTCGTTTTTGTACGAAACCCTGCTTCTTATTTATGTGAGAGGTTTTTGTTTCTCTCTAATTACATTCTCTATACGTACACTAGACCCGACGACAGTTGATGGCTGATAGAGTCGTCTGCTATAAAGACAGAAAGGTAGTACGAAAAGAAACATCCAGTTGCTGCCTCCCATTTTGAAGTTGTTGCTACGCAACTCTGCCATATTGCCAAGTTTCTTAGGTTTATCACATGGTAGGTCATTAAGTTTCTCTGGCAGGAAATAATAAAATACTTCCCGTCTGCGCCTGAGACAGCAGGCTCTGAACTTCATTCAAGCGCAGCAGATACAAACAAAATCCCTTGGCAACAGCGTTTTATCTTTTTTCTATCTCGCACAACGAACACTCAGCGATCAACTTCCGCTGGCCGTACCCTTAATGCCTACTGCCTTCCTAATCCAAATATAGGGTGGGCGAAAGAAAACCCGAAACCAGTCAGTTTTGATTTCGACAAGACTTATCACCGTGATCAACTTTCGCTTGTTGCCTCATTGTCTGTAGTCTGGGGACAAAATGGTCAATAATCTTAAACGATAGCGTGGGTTAAGTGAAAGGTCTTTTAATTCTCTAGGAAACTGCTATATGAATAAACACTACGAGAAATCGCGTTTGAAACTGTTTTATGCTATGGAATTTCGTTAATAATGTAATATTTTAACCTATTGAACGCTATGAATTTCCTCCATCAGCTATAGAATTCAACAAGACTCCTGGACGTATGACTGTGGTCAATGAAATTTCAAAATAATAACGTTATAGCAAAGAGAATCAAAGTATTTTTAATATTATTTGTCACTAGCCCGCAGAGGATGGGATATAAAGCTTATATTCAGAGGTCATTTTCCACTGTATAAGAGGATAATGGAGAGCATTTATAATGTTTAACAGAATAAAATATTCTTATTTACGAATTGTCAATTTATAATAGAGAACAGGAGATGCAGGCAAGTGGGGACCCACATACATAGAAGGAACCTACCCACATACATAGAGAAGTGGCAGCGTTTCGCCAAAGGCTTGGTTACATAACAGGAGTGAACAAAAGGCACAGGAGCTGTGATAAGGAGCAGCCATGTTGCCAACTGAAAGATAGGTCAGAGAATCAAACATCCTTTCAAATGACGTGCCACTACACCGCACAGAACACGAGAAGCAGCTTGAATTTGTTACAATAATGCGTCTCGTTTGAAATCCAATTGATCTTATAAGTTGGCACACCCTGTATGTTAAATCCTATAACTAATAAAAAATAATATATTACTTTCATTAATAATAATAATAATTGATTTAATAAGTTACTTACTTCAAAAGACCAAAAATGAAGGCATTAAACTTCATTGGAGCCTCAGTCAAAACGTCTTCTGCGTTTAATCTCATAACCAAATCGTTCAAAGCCTTTGTAAGGTGGCCTGCAATGAGAACACAAACACACATACATATTAGACATCTATATTTTTCAGCAAAGAATAATGAATAGCAGAGCATATTGCCATTATTTTAACTAGTAAACGAATCGATACCTGAAGGCTACCAAGGATAATGACTAATATTCTCAGAAAATATTGTTTTTTTTTTTTTTTTAAATATCTCTACAGACACAACTTTCTTTTTAACTGAGGTGGTGTTCCATTTATTTAACTTCTGGAATACCGTGGTGAGATGAACACTGGGAAAGCGGCGCAAGTCTTAAATCTTGCTCATACCGCTCGCTCTGCCTGAGCGCCATATTTCTCCATCAGTTTCACCAGAAAAACTGTTGTTAAATCTAGAATAATGATGTTGGCAATGGTCGTCATCCTTCATATTACAGATCAGCTTATTCATAAAGGCAAGTACAGCCCAGAAAATACATAAACGAATTAATAATACTGCAGTATCATAGAATTCGGGCAGATCTTTGGCGTGGAAGAATGTTTCTTCGAAATAAGTGATAAGTTGTGATAATTTATAGATCTAGATTTAAAATAGACTACTATACATCAAACTCCAAGTCATAGCTCAGTGGTAGAGCGTTGGCGTAGCATTCGGAAGGTCGTTGGTTCGATCCCAGCGATCGACCATCCTGACTGAGGTTTTTCCTCAATCACATCAGGCAAATGCCGGGATAGTACCTTCAACATAGACCTGATCGACACCTTTCCCCTCCCTATCCCGGCCTGAGCCTTAGATGCCTAAAGGCCATAAATAAAAATTCAAATCAAACTCCAATTGATTAATTTATACTTATTAATATAAAAAGTTACATAATATAGAAGTCTCCTAATATACTGCTACTACGTGAATTAGCTGCTATATGCCACTGAATGTCTGTTCGTTTGGTGTCGAGACCATGTGTGCAGGCAATAAGCAGGTCTGGACTCCCTGTATGCAGAATGTACCTCGTGCCATCACGCTGGGAGTAACAGAATAAGCGAGTTAGTAGTACCCAGTGCGGCTGTGCAGTGTATTATTAAGTTTTTTAAACACATGAAAAGTTAAACCAAGTGAATTTTTACAAAGACTACGCGTAGAGTTTGGTGATGATACTTTATCAAAAACAAATGTGTTTGGATGGCATAAATCGTTGTCTCTTGTAATTTGACTCGTCCAGTCGACCAAAAACTAACATAACATGCATGCCCATACTGCCTGCCACCGTAACTCAAGAAAATTTTCAGCAACTCCATTGAACCACTATTGAACATCCACCCTACATCCCCGACTTGTCACCAATTATTATTTGTATGGACCGCTAATGGAAACAATTTGTGCGTAATACATGCATTGGGTACTACTAATACTGATTACGCATATTTTTTTCTTCAAAGGAACTTTTTTTTTGACTGGGAAATTCACTCCTTAATTTATGACCACCACTTGGACCTCGATGGCTCAGCGCTAGAGTGCTCACCGCTAGTAAGTTGTATCCCCGGCTCGTGCCATGTAGGTTTTGTAGTAGAAAAAAACCGTGCACGTGGGTTTTCTCTGAGTTCTCCCATTTTCTTCATTCCATCAATTCTCCTATCATCGTCCATTCAGCCTGAGTCAAATTCAAAATGACCATGACTTTTGGAACACTCTGTATAACAACTGTATATGTCCTATTCAGTTCATTGTATGAGTGTTCGGGCGCAATAAACTTAAATTCAAACATAAAAAGAAACAAAGCGTACCGTGTTGTGCAGAGGCTTCAACAACCGTCCATACAGAGTTGTGGATTGATCCAAATACACTTTCAATCGTTGGTTGCAAGCCGTCACTCAGAACTGCATACATTGCAGGACACAGCATCTGCAGAGTTAGTTGTGCACAGATTGGGTTCTTCGATGAATCTCCCAAAATGTCACACTCTTCCTGGTTTGTGGCTTGCGAGAAATAGGTGATTATCTTCTCCACTGCGATAGTAACGGCCATGATTAAACCTGAAAAAAAAAAAACAAGAAGCAATAAATGAAGAGTCTTCAATATCGTGTCGTTATCAATAAGGTAACTTCATTACCAATAAATGAATTCTCTTATTTATCAATAAACTAGCTGATTTGACCACCCGTTGGTGCGGATTCAATAAACTATGTTGGTAAAATAATTTAATGCTACTATTAGTATTATAATTTGTCCATACTTTACGTATTACACTTTCTTCAAATACTACTCATTAATTTGTTAATCACATTAAGTTTAATCTGTCTTTAAACATGAAATCTTAATTAGATATTATTTATGGTTTACAACTTCAAAATTTGAATTGAAAGACCTAAACTATTTAAGTGTTGTTCGAAATTAAATATGGTAATAATTTATTTATTTCATCGTTATAAACCATGGAATGACTTTTTTGTTTGTTGTTTTCATTCCCTTTCCCTTTGGAGGGTGGTGGCAACCTTCTAAGGTTAATCTAAAGCAACGATATCCAACCAAAGATGGCCACCATACCTCCGTATGTGTCTAATGTATTTTTACCGTTGCACGAAATTTCAATGTTGCTCCTACAAATTCAAGCCTAGAGAGTTCAAACTTTCAGGAAAGAGAGAGTTCATAACCAATTCAAGAGCATGATCTATGCCGATTTGTAATTTTCTTTTTTGTTCATTGTTATACAACACTGAAGCGATTTCAACAATGAAGGAAAGCGAAAATAAAATATCAGCATCGATCATGCACTTCGATGCATGAACTTTCTTCCCTGAAAGTTTGAACTCTCTAGGCTTCAATTTATAGGATCAGTAAGGAAATTTCGTGCAACGATAAGAATACATTAGACATAGATAGTGCTGCCATCTTTTGTTGCAGTTCGTTGCTTTAGATTATCCTTAGTATGAGTTAATCCTTCTAGGTCGTAAGGAATATGTCTGTCAAATTTTGTTCGAATCCGTCAAGGGGTGTAGATTTGTATGGCGTTCAAACAAACATTTTATATATATATACTCCTAACTGGCTTTATATACAGACTCCTAAGTGAATTCCTCAACGGTTTTGGTCCAAAACGAGTATGATTTTTTTTTTTTTTTTTTAAGATAATCTTAGTTATCACTAAATGAATCAATAAATAAACGAATAACCTTTGTTATAAGTAAGGGAATGACTCTTTTATCTATAAATCACTACAGTAGCGTTCGGTTACATTGAAGTGAGGCTGTAGACGATAGAATAAGGAATGCCAGGAAGGATCCTGTTGTTTTCTGAATCTGATTTTTTTTATTTATGGCCTTTGGACATGTAAGGTTCAGACCGGGATAGAGGAGGAGAAAGGTGTCGGCCAGGGCCTATGTTGAAGGTGCCATTCCGGCATTTGCCTGGTGTGACTGAGAAAAAAATCTCAGTCAGGATGGTCGGCCGCTCGGATCCAACCCACGACCTCCCTAATGCTACGCCAACGCTCTACCACTGAGCTACGGTGGCTCAGTGGAGTACAAGTTTATGACTTCTTAAGTTGATCATTTTCAATTACGTATAGGAAGTTAAAAAGAATCAGGTGATTTCATGCGTGGAGTTGAGATTAAATATTTGGTAACTTTATTATTATTATTATTATTATTTCGTACTCGAAAAACATGATGCTTTAAGATTGCCAGGAGGAGGTGTAAAATCCTTTCTACTTTAGACAAAATAGAACAGTCTATAGAGACTAACTTCGTAGACCTGGTTTCGCACGGTGACCTTACTTCCTCTAGTTGTGAATTCAACTTAAAAAAAGTCAGTCCTTCCATCAGACTGTATGAGAAAACAATAGCCAAGTGTTAGTTGGCGTTTAAAATATTTTAAGCAGTATACGAAATAAAACATTGTTATTTTTGTATGTTGCGAGAGGTACCCAGCGCCACCACCATGTTAACTAACAAATAGTTAACAGCACAAGAGAGGGGCGGGGAGGCAGGACATATGCTTTACAAAATGTAACATCAATAATGAAATTAGCCCAGAACTGTGGGTAGTAATGTAAATAAGCTAGATTTAAAACAACACTGAAACCATCATTATTTATCATGTTCTACTTAAAAGATTTTACACAAAACGAAACATTAAGATGATGAAATAAAATTCTACAGAATTCCCTGGTTTATGTGAAAAATTATTTATATTTCTCCTTGATTTTGTATTTTCAACACAATCTGAAGTATTTTAAACACTCATAAAAATACAACTACAAACCCTAAAATAAAACAAAAGTTGCAGTTTACCTCGTTTTTGGGAAAGGTCTATTGCACCACTTCTGGTAGCTCCACTTGCCAGGTGGTTACACTGCAGAGATTCCTTGGTCCCTTCCGATGGCGAGGTCTTTGGCTTAGTAACTGCACAATTACCACTAGATGGCACTGATGACGTTTCCTCGGAAGTTGCTTCGGTTTCTTCATGTATAGGCATTTCTACGAGGCCAGGATGCAGCTTACACTGGAAAAGACAAGGTTTAAGTGTGGTATCTCACCGCTCTAAGCTGTTTTTATGGTATGGCTACAATTTATATGTATTTTTTGTGTAACTCCCTCTATCAAACTAGACACAACTATCATCAACTGAGGAAGCAATTTGATTGCAATACTTAGTTTCCGCGTTGTTACGTCAATGTGAGTCATTACAGTTATGTTTCATTACAATTTTAGTTCAACAAAAACATCCGAAAAGCTAAGTGCGTTAATCATTTCTTGTTGGTCGTTACATAGAAGTTTTCTCCTAAATAGCAACAAATTCTACTTCAGTCAGGTCGGGATAAATTTAAGGAAGCATCCAGTGCTGTTCTAAATGACATGGAAGCTAACACAGTAATCTTTACCAAGAACGAACAGGTAAGAACAGAAAACAGACAACTTAAGCGTACCTGATTGTGATGTGATAGGAGAGTAAAGAAACAATTGTTTTTAAAGAAATGATGGTTCCTACATGTAACGTGTTAGTTAGTATTTACAAAAAATGTATGTATTTGTTTACACATTTACTATTTTAAATATCAGAAAAGGAGTTATGGTTCGACTAAACAAATCAAATGTATTAAATATGGAGATGATATGCTTCTTCTGTTGAATTCTGAAACATCAAGTAAAAGGCGTGAAGAGCAGTGAATGAGAATAATAATAATAATAAAAAAACTAAGCCAATGGTGATTGGAGGAGAAAACGAAGGAAATGGTAATTCGACGAAATAAAGCGAAATAGTGATTGGAACAAAGAAAACGAAGGCCATGGTGATTGGAACAAACGAAGGAAATGATGACTGGAGCAAAGAAAGCGAAGGAAATTAATCAAATGATGATTGGAGGTAAGAAAACGAAGGAAATGATGCTTGAAACAAAGAAAACGAAATTGTGATTGGAACAAAGAAAACGAAATTGTGATTGGAACAAAGAAAACGAAATTGTGATTGGAACAAAGAAAACGAAATAGTGATTAGAACAAAGGAAACGAAATAGTGATTAGAACAAAGGAAACGAAATAGTGATTAGAACAAAGGAAACGAAATAGTGATTAGAACAAAGGAAACGAAATAGCGATTAGAACAAAGAAAACGAAATAGTGATTAGAACAAAGAAAACGAAATAGTGACTGGAACAAAGAAATCAAAAGCCATATAGCGATTGGAACAAAGTAAACGAAGGAAATTGTGATTGGAACAAAGAAAATTAAGGAAATGGTTGGAACAAAGAAAATTAAGGAAATGATTGGAACAAAGAAAACGAAATAGCGATTAGAACAAAAAAACGAAATAGTGATTAGAACAAAGAAAACAAAACCCATGATGATTGGAACAAAACGAAAATCTAGTGATTAGTGATTGGAACTAACAACACGATGGAAATGGTGACTAAAATAAAGAAAAGGAAGGAAATGGTGATTAAACAGTCAAAGAAGGAAATGATGATTAGAACAAAGGAAAACAAAAGATATGGTGACTGGAACAAAGTAAACGAAAGAAATGATGATTGAAACAAAGAAAACGAAAGAACTGTTGATTGAAACAAAGAAAAATAAAGAAATAATGATACGAACAAAAACTAAGGAAACTGTATTGAAACAAAGGAAATAATCAATATAAAAAAAAATGAGAAGAGAGAAAGCAGAACAGATATCTACTTTAAGTAACAGTAAAATACAGTTTGCCCATAAAGTCATGGTGCGATTTCAACTGAGCATACCACCGGAACAAAAGAGACACGAAACAGAAACCAACGGAAAAAGAAACTCTCCAAGTTTTACCTTGCAGTACCCGGTGGAAAAGGAAGTGCTTGTACAGCTGGATAGAAGTACATCTGTCCCTTGTAATGTTCTTGGTCATGTATAGCAAGAAGACTTGGAAGTATCGGCTAGATTAGAGGAATCCACGTTGAATTTTGGATTGAATTTATTTATTGCCTATGCCTTCTTCGGCTCTAGCTGGGATAAAAGAGGGAATGGAAATCTGCAGGGCCTGGTTTGGAGGTACCATCCCGGCATGAGTCTGCTATGACTAAGGAAACACCCCGGTGAAACCTCAGCCAGAATAGGCGGCTGCTGGGATCGTTCCCAGGACCTTCCGATTGCTAAGCCAGCAATGCACCATCTGAGCGACGGCCGCTCGGTGAATCCACTCTGAATTTCAATGTTCACACGAAAGTTTCTTTTTAATTTGCTACTTGTTTCGTATATCATGTTTCGTTGCAATGCTATGGTCGACTGAAACCCCACCATAACTTTACGGACACGCTATGTGGCAAATCAGGACTTGAATTGTGAAAAGTAAAGAAGACAATATGAATGGTGAGAAAGTCGATGATTGAAAAGGCGGGAAAAATTTAATAAAACGTTTCTTGTGAAATTTTGTTTGATGAAGCGAAATCGTGGGCTGTACAAAGTAAAGAACTGTTGAAAGCTTTCGAAATGTAGATCTCAAAGAACAATAGAAAGGGAAGTTGGGTACAAAAAGCATGTTATTGAAAACTGTATTGGCGAGTTTAAACGAGGCGTGAGGAGTATTAGAGATGATTAAGAGAAAAAAGGGAAATTTGTTAGAATATTGTATAAACGAACTGTATATTGGAGAATGCTACTCTCAGAATAAAGACAAGGAGGAAAATTGATAATTGTTCACTAAGACAAAATGCCGTAATGCATAGAGGAGACTAAATTTACCTTAAAAGACCTGCCACTGTTGACAGAAAACTAATAAGAAGATGATCTATAATTAGTTAGAAAGCTACGTACCTGATACTGGCGGTGGGTAGTACTCAATAATGACATGTTGGGTGAATTCGGTGGCGTCGTTAATCTGTCTGGAGTCTCCCGTAAATGAATACACACTTTCTCAGCAAAACTGACGGATTTCTTGGTTTTGTTCTCGCCACAAGTACAAGCACAATCACAACTCACGTACGGAGAACACTGAGCTTCTGGAGTATTATTTGGAGTTTGTAAACTCGACGAATTCTTCTGCGTCTTGGTAGCCTCCAGCGGTTGTTGTAGAGCTTCATTCACTTTCTCCAGATTGCCCTTCATGCATAAAAATTGACTGACTTGCGATCGGAGTCGAAGCATTTCCTTTTCGTCCCATTTCACCTCACCTAACCCACTCAACTGGAGCAGTTCCGACGGGAAAAGATTGTCATCAAGCTGCAAAATGTTATTGTTAATGATATTTGCGGCCTCTTTGGATGATGTAGTATCTTGAGAGACAAGCGGATGAGATTTGCCACAGTCGTGGTTCTCAGGAGATTTGGGAATTGGTGGCGTTGGTGGTCGTAGCTTGTATTTGGGATGTTCAAAACTAGTATCGGTTCCAGCATCCACTCCTTCATCCTCACATTCGTCTTTCTCGGATCCAATCTTTCTTGCTTGCTCGTCGTGCTCGGCTATACAGCTACTACCGTGACTAATGCCACTTGACTGTGTCTCCTGACTGTAATTGAGTTTTCTGGATAAATACTCATACGGTTCCTGTAGAGATCTTCTTTTTTGGATCATTTCTTCCTTGGTTCCACCCAGTTCAAGCATGCTATACCTCTTCCTCGTGTGGAGTTTACAATGGTCCTCCCTCATAGATGTTGACTTTCGGAGAATTCCTTTCGGTAATGGTGGCCGCGGTGGTGGGTGTTCGCAGTCTTCAGGGATTGTTTTCTCCCCGCTGGGTAACGAGATAGAACGTTTCGGAAGAGGTGGAGGTCTGTCATCATGCGACATGCTGGATTCTGAGCTCATGCTGTCGTAACGATAGACAAACAATGGACTATAACTAGCATGGGAGGAATCGGTCAGAAGAGTTGAAGATCCGCGATAACCGGACGAAGGTTGGGTTGCAATACTCGATGAGGACGAGTTCTTTCCATCAGTGGTGAGGGAAGAGTAATCACAACTTACTGGACGTCTAAGATTGGTTACAGGTACACAAAACAATGGCTGCTGTTGATTCGTCACTTTTAAGCCGCTTTCTTTGCTTCTCAGATGCAAGACTTCCGGTACTTCGGCCAGAATCTGTTTGTATTCTTGTGGTAGAAGAAAGTTTAACGAGTCCCAGTCTCTGATATGGCTGAAATTCTTCTTCTTTAAACTTTCCAGGTCGTTGCAGGACAGTGGTCGAGTTCGTCGCTTGGTTTGGCGTGACCTCATTTGCGGAGAAGGTGGTGAAGAATATTTTTGAGGCATCAGGAATATGGCTGCATCAAAGTCCTGTTTTTCCTTCAGGAACGTCAAATCTGGCAATGAATAATTGGGATAGAAGACATAGACAGGCTTCTTCCCTTCCGTGTTGTTCTCTTTGTGCTGTTGTTGTTTATTGTTCTTGTCATCCGGTGACTTCTTGGGACTCGTTGCAGGATTTGTGGTTGGTTCAATAGTTTTGACTAGAGATGTCCTGTTCGGGTTTTCCAACAGCTTAAATGGAGTCTTAGTTGTGACGTCAGCGAATGACGAAGTCTGAATACTTTGATCCATAACATGCACTGGAATTTGAGTTGATGTGTTTTTAGTTGTTGTGATAGCCACATTGGGCTTCCCCTTCTGTGGTCCATTTGGCGGTGAATTTTTTACTTTCACCGGTGAATTCCTGTGCAGCTTCAATTTCGCGGACAATGATTTCTTCTCTTGACCCAATGGGTGATGAGCGTAAGTATTTTTCAGAGCTTCAGTGGAACTGGCACTGCTATTACCGTCAGAGGGCGTACTGCCAATACTGTTAAGTTTCTTGGTCTGTGTTCCCTGGCACATTGCAGCTTGTCTTTGTTGAGAATGAGATCTTTCTTCATTATTATTGTTGTTGATGTTGTATTTGCTTTTACTATTAGAAAACACATTGTTAATAAGGTCCATGCTCTTTGGCTTTTTGTCCTTAGGTAGCGAAACGCGTGTGTTATTTTGACTAGATGCGTCACTGTCGAGTTGAAGGCTACTATCGACATCTAGCGTGGAATCTTCTTTCTCAGCTGACATGCTTTCGCTAAGTTGTTCGGCGCCGTCCACGCTTGATTCTGATTGGTCAGCTTCTTCAATCTTTTCTTCAATGACACCACACCGTTTATTCAAGTAACCGTGATCTGCTAGTAAACTATCTTCGAAACATGTTGAGTATTCAGTTGTATCAGTTTTGATCCAGTTATTTACGTCATCAGAAGTTGGGTTCCTGTTGTTAATTAACAGTGCAGCATTCGTTAAACAAGCGTGTGATGGACTAACTGGTTCGGTGACTTCGTTATCACATACCAAACCCTTATGTCTTTGTGCTGTGTCGTCCTTTTGTTGACACTCACAATTGTTTAAGCATGTATTGTTGTTCCGAGTAGCTTTATAAACAATACCATTCTTAGCATTGGCTAAATCTACACCACTACACAATTTTGAATTAGGTCTATTCACACGAACTTCTCGGCGAGTAGAGTCTTGTCCAAAGGAATCACTCTCTGATTGGCTGTTTGATGGCCAATCAGAACTTTCGTTGACTTCTTGTACAGTACGCGGAAAATTGTCCTCCTGTGACTGATCCATATAACTGCCGTTAACACTTATCCCGTCATTACTGATGCTTTTCTGTTTCATAAACAGCTTCACTAAACTAAAATTCTGCTTCGCGGTACTTGAGCCACCTTCCGAACTGTTTGAGTGCGCAGACGAACTGTTTTGAATATCAAATAGTTTCACACAATGTTCGGATTCTACTGAAGAACTCATTTGGCTGATCCGGTTTATGGAAGTGAGGAAACATTTTCGGAATAGATTCGGGAGGCTTTGACTCTTCAGTGCTGCGGCGTTTGACTTCCACGAAAAACTTGTGTCGTTACTGCTACAGCTGTTGTTGTTGTTACTACCGAATGCTGGTCGATGAATCTCCCGAGACCGCTTCAACTTAGACCATGTTGTGTAGACTGAGTCAGAACGAACTAAGGAATTGTCAAGTCCTGCGTTAAGTCTTTCTGACCAGTTATTGCTGTCTGTTGCTTCACTGTCACCTGTAATGGAAGAAAAAAGAAAAGAAATAGCAAAATATTAGAGAAATATCATCAAACACTAAGTTTTCAATGTCTTACAACTAAATCATTACTATCCTTGCAATCATAAATTTGACGACGTTTCAGGAGATTAGTTTCACATCATCAAATCGTGAATTGAGGAAGAATATGCAAATCTCGAAGGGATTAGGGCTTATAGAATTCATTTATTATTCTGGAATATTTACGTTCCGGAGGTAAGCCACAATTTTAATACCGACACTATTTAAAAAAAAAACTGACAACTACTAATCATTGGAAGAAAACTGTACACAGTAGTACTTCGTGTATTTCTGAATTACAAATGGAAAAGTGTTTTCAGTGTCCAAACAAATTGCAAAGTTATCGCCTAAGTATCACAATAGTTCTACAGGTCTCTGTAGGCGTTTTTTGGCCCTCGATTATATAGATACCGCATAAACACAACAGAAAATAGTGTAGTTCTGCCTGACACTTCAGTAATGGCTACACTAGGCTGTAAATCAACTCCAAGCGTAACTTCAGACAATATACTAGATAATCTGCTGTCCCAAAACTGTTAGATTGTTGACCTCAAGTTACTTTGAGCAATTCCCCAGTGCAAGTGGTACTTACAAAGTACCAAGCAGTCTACAATCTGTCTGATGTAAGCATATTTTAATCTTAATATTTTAACAATTAACAGATAAGTACATTCGTTTGATCCATGCCCAAAACCATTGCTCTATTCACAACTTCTACTGTAAAAAAAAAAAAAAAAAAAAAGATTTCCTAAACGCTTACACAACGGTTTACAAAGCGAAATTGATGTGAATCACTCCATGAATAGAAAGGAGAAAACGTAGTCGAATTACGAAGAAAAATCGAATGCATAAATCCTAAAGGATTTAGAGTTGTGTGCGTTTCTAAATCTTTAGTTACTATTTTAGAGGAACGAAGAATCCAAGCTACAAAAAAGAAGAAGAAGAATGCAGATTGATACAAGGTATAAGAATTAGTCAACTACACAAAACCTTTAATTTTGACTTAATCTTTTTTTATATTTATCCTCCGTTAAAATTATACGCAAAATAGATTTCAACATTTTTCTCAATATCTGTAGATAACTTAAACGCCACCTACATTTAAGTGAGAAGTACTCAGTTATGAATCGAAACCACACTCTATTAGAAATAAACCTATTCAATTATATCGCAAGCAAAATCTACCTCTTAATTTTGTGAATCTGATTTTAATTTCCAGAAGTGACAAAAAAAAAAAAAAAAAGATAAAATTTTTATACTGAAATTTGTATTTTAAGTTCTTGTGTATGTCTCTGTTGAATTCGTAATTTTTCAGTACTTAGAGCAACTTCTTCCTGTGTCTTTTTCTATTTTCTTCTGTGATAAAATTTTTGTAATGTATTTCTTTCGATGTCTCTCTAATTTCCTATTAAATATACAGGGTAAGTCAAAATGATGGACCCGATTTCATAAATTTATTTTGTGAAATATAATGAACATATCTTAATGTGAGCTACGCGCAAGGAAAGGCAAAAGTTCAAAATTTAGTTGAGTTTAGTTTATGTCCCGCGTGGTTGCATTGTCTACCGCTACGCGGCGCTGGAAGCAGTTAACGAAAATGGCGTTGACTGGAGAGCAGAAATCGTTCTGTGTGCTGGATTACCATGTAAACAACTCTGTGATGAGTGTTCAACGGCATTTCCGTACCAAGTATGGCAGAGACCCACCTACTGGAAAAACCATTCGTACGTGGTATGAAAAATTCAGAGATACGGGCTGCATCTGTAAGCGAAAATCGACTGGCCGTCCTTCAGCTGAGGAAGAGACAGTGGAACGTGTTCGCGCCAGTTTTGTGCGGAGTCCACAGAAGTCTACCTACCGGGCAGCGAGGGAACTTGAAATGCCACAGAAAACTGTATGGCGAATTCTGCGGAAACGTTTACAAATGAAATCCTATCGCTTGCAACTGCTACAAGCCTTAAGAGACACTGATTATGCTGCTCGAGCGTCTTTCTGTGCTGATTTTCTCACGTTAATGGAAGAGAATGGGTTCGCCGAAAGGTTACGTTACAGTGATGAAGCGGTGTTTCACCTTTCTAGGAATGTGAATAGACACAACGTAAGGATCTGGGGAACTGATAATCCCCACGCAGTTGTGGAACACCAACGCGATTCACCCAAGGTGAATGTGTTTTGTGCCATTTCCCCTGAAAAGATTTATGGGCCCTTTTTCTTCCTTGAACCTACTGTGACAGGACATGTTTTTCTTGATATGCTGCAACGATGGCTCCTTCCACAGCTCGAAGAGAATAGTGCAGATTTCATTCTTCAATTGGATAGTGCCCCTCCGCATTACCATGGCAGCGTTCGGGATCATCTCAATGAGGCATTGTCACAACGCTGGATAGGCCGTGCATCTCAGGAGGATCGAGTTCTCATTCGTTGGCCACCTCGTTCCCCCGATCTGACCCCGTGTGATTTCTTTTTGTGGGGTTTCATAAAGGATCGTGTTTACGTACCACCACTTCCAACAACATTGGGTGACCTTCGCGCCCGCATCACAGCAGCCATTGCAGAGATTGACTGTGACACACTACACAAGGTTTGGCAGCAGATAGACTATCGGCTTGATGTGTGTCGTGTTACGCGAGGTGCTCACATAGAGCACTTGTGATGTGACTGAAAAAAACTTTGAGAGTTACCCTTCTTACCACATGTATTACATTCAGATATGTTCATTATATTTCACAAAATAAATTTATGAAATCGGGTACATCATTTTGACTTACCCTGTATATAGAGAAACGTGTCGTGATAATCCGAGAAAGAAGTTCCTTGATAACGTAATATTAAGCAAAGCAACAGAACTTTCCATCTACACAAAAAAAAAAAAGCTCTCCCTCTTTTCAACTACTATTTATATCAGATAACGTCAAATGTCAGTATAGTTCCCTGTTGTTCATTTACACCCTTCGTTTTTATTTATAGTTACATACTCTGTATTTTCCCTAGAAAGATTACTCGCTTACTCATAAAATTTCACAGAAATAAAAACTAAGAATATAAAGATCAAAGAAAGAAGAAATTTGCAGAACACCTATTCACTAATGTCAAAGTCAGAATGCAGAATCTTAATAGAAATATTAACTATTTTGCAAAACTGTTCTTCCTTTGCTCTATTTTTTTCTTCTTGTTCTTTGTGTGTAGAATTCATGACTAAGTCATGAAACGCCGAATGTGCAGCTGTAAATAAAAACGTAATAGTATAAACAAACAACAGGGGACTACATCACAATAAGTACTATTATTAATTTAGTTAGTTAACCAATGCAAATATATATATATATATATATCTGTTAATCAATTAAAACTTCAAATGTATTTACATCGATCATAGCATGAAACTTATAAACTATAAATATCCCAATCGTCGTTTTTACCTGCATTTATTCGTGTCTGTTGTGTGTTCTCTGAAAAATAGTTATGGTAGAATTACAGAAAGTTTGGATGCTGAATATACCATGACGTATATTACAGTCACTTGAAGTTCATAAATATTCACAGAAATTATTTAGAACACACAATGATAGTTTCGTCTTGCCGAAGAAATACACATGAGTGGCTGAGAAAATGTACCACTTTGAGGTTAAAAGGGAACACAATATTTGGGAATAACTCTTAAGATAGTGCACGCGGTAAGATAGTAATAACCCTAAAATCCACAGAATAATGGTAAGATAGTAATAACCCTAAAATCCACAGAATAATGGTAAGATAGTAAGAACCCTAAAATCCACAGAATAATGGTAAGATAGTAAGAACCCTAAAATCCACAGAATAATGGTAAGATAGTAAGAACCCTAAAATCCACAGAATAATGGGTCTTAAACCAGAAGTTACTACGTGTGTCGCCAATATATTACCTGTTTCATGGTAGTCCGAGTCTTCTGAACATAAGGTCATACTTCCTTCAAACGCAATGGTATAATTGTTTTTGTTTGCTTGGCAGGTCAGCATAATATCGTGTTCTGTCAACAGATCACAATCTAAAGAGTCAACGCTGAAATTAGTAGTTGGCAAAGGACTTTCTTTTACTGGAGAAAATAGAGGCTCCGATTTACATATGGACATATCAGTGGAACCAGATTCTTCACCCTAGAAGAGACAAAATAAGAACGTTACAGGAACTGTATAACCTAGTGGTAAACACACTGCAATTAAGAATTTAATGAAGGGAAAAGTTCAAGTGGAAAGAATGTCATACAAAATGCCATTGCGTTCAGGGATGCATACATCAAGCCTGTACTTACCTCAGCCAGGAGCGCTGACTTCAGAGGAGTATAGTATTTTACCTCTATATTAGTGAACTTTTGGCTGTTACATTATTCATACTTGCTCTACATGAAACTCTTTGGAAAGTATATGTAACAAACATTTGAAGAAATGTAACATTATAGTGCGTATCTTGTAAACCAGCCTTGATAATTAAATGTGCCTATCTTTCGGATTCCCAACGAGTCTATTCTCAAGAAACTAAAACAAAGTTTTAGGAATGAATAACACGTAAAACTAAGAAAATATAAAGGATTTATTTACGTATTATCTAGCATTCTCCATATTGTCCATCTTAGCAGACGGGCAACGCTAGTCCTTCCTCTTATTAGTAGAAAAATATACGCGATAATAGATTATTTTTAGTTGAACTTTTTCCTGTCTTTTATTTTTACGTGTTATCTATTCCGAAGCCTTTAAGATTGAGTTCAAGGAGAAATATTTGCTCCTACGTTTGTTCAGTTTGAATCGCGCCTTATGTGCTCACTTGTTTCACCTTGAGCAAATTCCTAAATAATAGCCCTTTATTGAGAGCAAGAGGTTAATTCTGTAGATTATACGAGGAAGAAAAGATTAACAGTACTGTAGTGAGTTCTTTCTCTTGTTTACCTAATAGGATTATTTCCGACTGACAATAACATTGGGATTTCTGAATTCAGTAGCTGCACTACGCTGCCACGAAACAACGCAAAGGCTTATAATTGGGATGAATTGCTCATGTGTTTATCGACATAAACATCTAGCAGTGAGATATATTGCCGAAAATTAATAAGGTAAGATGCTGACCGTGTATTACTGCTCTATTTGTGACAAATTTCATGTCTGATAGTCAATATTTATAAACTTCTCCTAGCCTTTCCAGTGCGAGTGGTTCAGAGTTTGATCCCGTGTGAGGGATCCCAATTTCAGTGTGGACCTATCATTCTGAAGCCCATTGGGAGTTGCTTGAATAGCAGTGCAGCAGGTTCCAGTCTCGAAAGTCAGACAAAGGAACTATGAGGAGTCGTGCTGACTACGTGACACCCTATAAAGGAAAGCAGTTTGGTTGACCAAGCCCCCAGATATGCTGGTGTATCAAGAAGTTCAGTCATCCTCTTCCCAGCAAGTTTCATTGTATGACCCTACTATAATTGTACCAGAAAGAGATATCAAATAGAAACACTTAATAAAAAAATTTCACTTATGTTTTCTTGTTTGGACAAACTTTTAAAATTCACCACTTCATGTCTCTCAGTGCAGTTTTCTCGAAGATTGGGTAAATGAAACTGAGTGGTTCAGAGGCTTTACGGGAGTCTTCAAGAAAACTGCAACGAGACACATCTAGTGGTGATTTTCAGAAGATTGTCCACACCAAAACAAACGTGTAACAATTCATTATTAGAGTTTCTCTCTGCTTTTACCTAGCTTCACTCCAATTTCTATTTTCTGAAGATGATACTTTAGAAACATAGAAAATTCGTAAGTATAAAACAACCCATACACCTGTGCTAAGTATCAGTACATGAAACAATGGTTTTAGAGCGTTTGAGGTGAGGTGAGGAGCCATATGTCTCCGTTTTATTTACTTTAAAAAAGAATTCAAATACAAAAAGTTATCATTTTAAACTTTTATCGATCTAGCACTAACAAATTCACGAAATTAGAGTGGCAAGTGATACAAAGGTACTAGATACAGAGCTAATACATCAACATTGCAGAGATAATGGTAACAGTAACTTAATATCATTTACCACCTTATTGCATTAAAATCCATGATTCATTTTATACTAGCTATGATTGACTTCCAGGCGTTTGTGAAGCTAATTTTTAATTACTAATACAGTTTATGGCATCAACTCTGGAAGTATTTTATCGCCCACTGTTCGATATGTAACCAGATGAGTAAATATAAATGTAGGTTATGTATTATTAAGGAATATTTTTTTTCGGAATTCAATGGGAACTTAATTAATCGAGCAGATGAATTGATAAGCTTGAGGTATCATGAAAATCTGGAATGAAATTAATTCAACCGGTATGAAGTGATGTGCAAACAACGGGTATATTCATGATTATTATTGGCTTAGGCGAAGTACCTTTCTTCTTTTGTCCTAATCTTCCATATGCTTACAATAATTTTCCTCAGAAGATTGTTCACGCAAGGACCACAGATGACAAGCACAAATAATATTTATGTAGTTACATTGATGAGATAAACTCAAGAGTACTGAAGTCCACATATTAGCTCGCTGCTATAATTGCCAAATATTTTAAACTGAAATTATCTTTACAAGATATTACCGGGTTTATCTACAGCACTATTTCAAAATTAATGTTTAAAAATTCTCCGGGCCGATTTACGGTTATCTAATTTTTCTTGAAAATATAAAATCAGTATTAACAACCCATTTTTTTTTCAAAGTATCATAAAAGATCCAGTAAAAAGTAATCTGGTTATTCCCACTCTATACCATATGGGTTCTCAACCGAAATTCAACAATTAATAGACACTGCAATTAGGTATTGCTACAAAATATTAGTGTCACTAGTTTTCAAGTAAAGAGGTTGGAATCACATTTGTTACAATAAAATAATTGCCTTTGAAATTCTATGTAGAATATTCAGAGCATATAAACACAAACTTCCATCGTTGTTTGCCAGAATAGATTTTCCAATAAATTTTAAAAATGCTATTTTCTGGTATTTTTCTCATAGAGAATTCGAATTATTTTCCTAGTTTCTATGTCCGAATACTTATCAGATGTCGATATTTTTTTAAATTTCATTTGTTCATCCTTTAGTGCTGTGAAATTAAAAGCAATGACAATTGAATAACTTTCGTATGTAGACTATATTCCTCGCACAGCACATCACTTATTCATTATAAACAATTTATTGATACAACTTTATTCAGAAAGTTATGTATTTAATGGAAACTAGTTTTTGAGATTCATTAATATGGGTACTGTCAACTCAATACTTAGAAAATGGCGGAAATTCCCTTCAAACAAACAAAACTACGAGAACTGCTTTGAAATTAGCCTCTGGTGAACCGTTTAAAAAAAACAAATGAAGGGAGAATATTTTATTACACACACAAAAAAAAATCTACATACCTACGCTACTTCTGAACAGTCTGTGATACTTTTAATTATTGTGTTATGAATGAAAAATATGGTGAAATCGATGCCCTAACTAAATGTGAAATTCACGCTGTCGTCCATTCTTTTCTGCACGCCGAACAGTGCTGATCAAATTCAGAGAATAAATCAAATGTATGTGCCGGTGTTTTGGAGTGGCGTAGAAAAATTGGTGGAGAGTGAGACGAACAAATAGCCCTATGCATGATGAAAAGTGTTTAAGGCTGGCCCGTCTGTGGTGATTGACATATATTTAAAGTGTTGATAACAGGATTCACAACTTCAAAACTTGCAATTCAATTACCAATCAATTTCTCGCATTATTGTGAACAAGATTGGTAGGTGGTTGGAAAATCCCGGATGAGCCCCCATAAACCCGTACATACGGATACAACAATTAGAACCACAATGAGATTACGTGCGGAATTCACTGGGAAGACTGTTGTCAAGTAGCTTGGTATGTAGTTATTATTTTGCCTATATTATTATTCCTGTTTAAGAGCTCGCCGGAGGTTAATTTCCAAATACTTTCGTAGATCTATCATACTTTGGTCTCCACAAATAATCTTTCCAAATTAAACAAAACAGAAATATAATAAAAAAAAAAGCGGGAGGAGATGGTTCTTCTACAAGTAAACATTTATTTTATTTGGGATCTTCATATCTACTTTCTAAAACATTGACAATTTACTACTAATTAACATTGAATAGTGTGGAGTGAGGAGAAAGCCATGCTTAGCTTGCAAGATGTAAAGCGCAGAAAGAAAAAAAGAACAAAACAGAAAATGTATCACGTAAAAATAAAAATTTAAGAAAAAAAAATAATTGAAAACAACAGTTGCACGGCTAGAGTTTACTGAAAATCTATATTGCCCACCTGTGAGCTGCTTCGTGGACTAATTGATGAGTCAAAATCAAATTTTGCCATCATGGAACCAGAGACACTAGCGAACATCTCCCCCTGACGATTGGTCTGTTAAAACCAGAAGCAGCTGAGTTAGTGCAAATGGTGGGAAACTATCTTCTTACATTAAAAAACAGTGACACTCCACAAAAAGCAGTTTGATTTTTTTTTTTAACAAAACAATTAAAACAAAAACAAAATTCGCAAAATGATAATGTTCCTTAAAGTGAACATGGAAAGCATATTTTAGTAAAATGTAGTATCTGGCGTTACGATTCGACACTATGAATTAGCAAATACAACGTTATAATCAGCTAATGTAGTTCCTGTAATTATAGAAATGCGCTATACTAGATAGACAGTTATTTGCTTATGGTAGAAATAATGGGCTCAATGGACAGAAAATCAGTTAGCCCCTCGATCAGTGATACCTGACACCAACAAAGATCTTATCTACCCCGAGAGTGGTATAACACGTGCGTGTTTTGTGAAAGAAAAAAAAATGAAGTTATTCCTTTTCGGTGAGCGATAGAACACAGGGCACGAGATGTATCCGACTTAGTTCTTGTGTCTAAGTGAACACTTCAAGGTGTCAATTAGTCTCACACATCGCAGTTAAACGCTAGTCCTCGCCATAACTGTGGTAGAAAAGCAGTGCTTACAGACAAGAACTACGGCTGTGTGTCACATATTGTGACAGCAAACTGCTTTCGAATTAAACAAGAACTGTCTCGCTTAATGCAGGGTAAAACCACCAACTGCTCAATGAAGATTAAGAAGGGTATCTCGAACAGGCTACATCAGAATAGACCAATACTAATGGCTGTTCATGATACGCACAGCTCCTATGAGTTCGTTACACAGTCACTTGCCGGTCGACGACTGGGAACGTGTAAGCTGGCATCTTGACTCTTCTTTCTGGCTTATAACCAAATTAAATAAGTCAAGAGAACTACGCATGCAAGGTGAGGGTAAGGACCAATAATAGTATCGGTTCAGTTTCGATCCTGGGTCACACCGGCAACCAACTTCACCGCTTGCACGAACCAAAACCTGTAGATTGTGGGTTTACGCTACACCTAGCTGGTCAAGGAGATGACGAGGCCTGGATGGCCAATCTGAATGGCCATATGTTAGGGTAGTACTTGAACCTTTCCTGTAATACCTACAAGACCACAACAACGGCCTACCATAATCCGTTCAGTCCCCCGAAAGACAGGGTATTCGCATTCGCTGAACGGGCCACTTGGTCCACCCAGTTCCTTCTTTGTTCCCACCAGCTGTAACTCCAATACTATGATGGATTTTTTATACCATGAACTTAACTATGCTAACTAACCTAACCTAAGATTAGTAGTCGAAAAAATAAGAATTTCAAAAATAGAATTAAATTTATATGTATATTTTCCTTAAAAAGATCTTTTTAAAACAATACAAAATTACATCAACATTCAATGGGCACACATATATAAATAGAACACCGCATTCGTTTCACTAGTTGAAGTAGGTTGGTGTGCAGTATTACGAAATAATATTGTTTACTAATATTAAAAAACATGTTACTAAATATTTATTGATGAGTCCAAAAAACGTTGTGCATTCTATGGTAGTTGACACATTCACAATCTAAGTTGAGTAATTTCGCCACTACTGGAATTTTGTTTAGTTAATATTGACGTTTACATCTACACAATTATTTTTGGGTACGTCTAGAGCGTTACTTTCTCACGCCTCTCGGATATTTTGAGAGCTTGAGTCACAAAGATCCACTCCCCATATCACGTAACGATCGGGGTAGGTGAAAAGTCAACATTGTGCACTTGTAAATTTTGATAACCAAGATATCAGTAGGCACCGATAACCCAAATATTGGTATATAGGGTTTAGCGACAGGGTCACACAATGATTCTGTAAAATTATTTTTTTATTTGTAAAGCACATTAAGGTGGTTTTACACCAATTATAACGTAAAAATGCAAGACGAAGAGTACATTATGGATTGGACGAAGTCTTCAATCAAAATTATGTTCAAGCTGGAAATGAATCAGTGATGTTCTGGTAGTGTTCTACTTACAGTCATTCAGATCTTTTGTTTAAGGTCATTATGTATGTGAACCAGGACACTTATCGACTGTTGCGTTTTGTTGAGCATATCCGGGAACTGAATCACTTTTATGGCTTTGGCACCCCTCCTTGAGTTGGTCTTCTTAAGTATATCCAGGAAAATTATGTGAAAAAGAAGTTGGAAATTAAAGGTACATCCCGACATTAGCATGGTGTAACTGGAAAAGTCCTGGGAAAATCTCAGGGTGTCTTCAGGATCAGCACAACATGGACACCCTACTCTTTGAAGACTGTCAAATGCACAGGACTAAAACCACAGAGAACTCATATACAGAGCAGAAACTTCGCCCTTTATTGAAAACTCGAAGTAGGGGATGTCGCTGCCAGAGTCAACTGTAGCGGTTTACACTCAATAACAAACTACAGACGACGCATAGTCGCAAAGAGGATCCGCGATTGGTAGATTTGAATTCGTGGAGTCGATCTTACTTCACTCCTGCCTTTCGCGCAAGTGAAAACAATGAAAACTGACGACCCTCTCGTACGCCATATGCTAAGTGAGACTTTTGCGTAGAGAGGGAAGAGAGGTGAAGACTGGTGGGCCATATGCATGGGCTTCTGTTTTGTTGTAGAAAAATACTATAGAAAATCTCCAACAGCTTTACCATATCTTCTTTTTCTTGCGAATATTCAAAAGGAAACGGTTATTAATTGAATTGTTTTTGTTGACTAGTATTTGTAAAACCTCATTAATTTTACAGCGTAGCGCCACATCCAATAGGAGGTTCATGCGACAGACGCGCTGCAAGTTAATGAACGGTGTACGATATTTCTTTGTTATCTATGGTATACGACTGATTGAAACCTTTCGGTAGCAGTCAACACTGTTGGTATGTCGTGAGGAAATACCTTCAAATTTGTGATGTGATGCAGTAATCCATTCAATTACCATAGAGCATACAGGAAGCTGTCGATCTGTAGGTCTATATGGGTTGTCTGTGACTAAAACTGTGCTTGGCACGACGAGCATTCAGAAATACTTTTGCAACTGGATTTCACATAACACCGGTAGAGACATCGAAGCATAATGGCTGAACTTCGAGAAATTTTCCATCGTATAGAATGACGGGAGTAGCGTCACCTTACCGCAGTGCCATTTGTTAGCGTTCTGAAGAACAAAGAACCGTGCCAAAGCATTGTCTCGCAGTTTCCGGCCTAGCCTCGACTGTAGAGTGTGAGATCGCTTGCCGGAAGGCGAGGTTCGGTTCCCGCGCATGTCAGTTTATCTTCTTTCCTAAAGTTTACTTTTTTGCTTGTACTTATAAATAATTGCTCACTTTTATCATTTTCAACGTTTTACACAATTCACTGAAGTATGTTCGGATACAAAGATTTTTTTCGCTATACGAATTTTCTACATTTTACATAATTCACGAAAATACCGTGGATTAGGTTAGAAAGCCAGGTTAACGATTTTATTATAAGCGATGCGAACACCATACATCATGTTTAAGAACAAAAATATTGCTCACTCCCTGTGTTGATGTAACTTCCGTGATTCTGACAGACTCGTGACTGTAAGGATCTGATGACGAAAGAACAGCGATTAATGTCTCATTTTATTCAAGCAATGTTGGAGTGATGAGATAAAATATATCAGGGGTAACCATGTTCTGTGTACCCTACCGTGAACATGAACACAAAGACATAACTTATGAATTATGTAAAATAAAACTGATAACATACTTCTATTGGTAGACTATCTTGATTCACTACGCAGACGATACATCGCTGATAAACGAAGCGAAACAATGGACATGACGTCACGGTTCTGTTCGTGTAGTAGCGGAAATCAAAATTATAACATCTTCACTGTAACAAACACAATTGCCATTGCAAAATGTATATATGAAAAACAAGTCGAGTATAGAAGCTACCTTGCAGGAAACCTTTTTTGTTATGCGATTAAGTTGGAACAAACTTAAGGCAGATATGTTCCGATGTTATAAATATGAGATCTAGAACACGAAAATCGGAAACTGTTTTGAAGGAAGGAGGAGGTGAAATTTTGACGGCTTTGAAGATTTAGAATTTTTAAATCACGTTTTGTACCCATATGTATTTCCGAATGCACCGTAAAAATTCACATATGTTGACGAGGAAGCGTAAATACCAAAACTGAGAGGAAATTTTTGAATTATACCTCTTACTGAGTCTGAAGTTAAGTATTTGTGATTTCTCTGGGCCTTAACTTTCACTTGTTGTGTGATTATATTCGCTAAGAGCAGTTATCTTGTAACACAAACACATACACAGGCGATAAGCGAAACTTGCTTCATTTTAAGTTGAGAAACCTTGAGTCGTACAAACTAAAAGAGATTTTCTTCCTCAATAAAACTACGCTTTAAAAACAGTACTGTAAACATTTCAGCTACATTTTCTTCCGTCAGAAGGAAACAAAGTAACTTGTAGTGATACGATGTCAAATTGTAAGCACTTGATTGTGTACAAAGGATAAAATTAAGTTGATTACGGTCGGGGATGCCACAAGGTTCTAATTTCGAACCTTTGCTCTTTCTACTACTAATCAACGATCTTCCCGAGTACGTAAAATATTCTAACGAACTGTTGTTCCCAGACCATCTTGAAATTTTAATCAATAAAATCTTATACTGATCCTGAGGTTCTCCAACATCATCTGGATACTGTAGACGATTTACTGTATTCAAAATGAATGTTAATAGATGCAAAATAATGTCATTCACAATATTTAAAAGCTTAATATATCTTCCGTACCTAACTAACATAGTTTTGCCACCCCAGGAACACTTAAGAGATCTAGGTGTCTTGTACAATTGGGAACTAACGTTTGAGATTCATATTGATTTTTTTAAATTATTTATGACTCATATTGATGAAGTAGATAGAAACCTAGTTAGTACTGATGATGTAGTCGAACTACATAACAATTAAGTAAAACCACAAACATTTCATAACATTTATCAAATCTATCTTCATTCAAAACTTGAATATTAGACCTCTACATAGAATCCGTACTCTGAATCAAACTAATGCTGTAGTTCAAGTTTTCTCATGGTATGTTTCCTGAAACTTCAGGTGGAGATTATGTTTCCATTAACTTTTTGGCTCATGTTTCCATTAAATATATGGATGAAATAATTTAGCCTGTACAAAAAATATGCAAATCATTTGAATCCCAAAAGACATTTCACCGTAATAGTATTTACTAGCATGGACACCCTACTGGAGTAATTAACACATTAAATAAATATAAACTGAACTATACGAGTTGTACCAGAAAGCATACGCTAATGAGTAAGGTTAACCACAGGGTACAGCCCTCTGCCCTGAATGTAATATGCACAAACCGTAATAATAAAATTTGAAAAAAAAAAAAAAAAACTGAGGTATCGTACTTACAAGGAGATAGCATTAGATCGGCAAAGAGAAAATTAGCATAATATATCATCGGCATATATTAAACAAATGATATTATGAACTTGGAGCAAAAGTGTACTTTACATGAAATGGTATTTTCTTATGCTTATTAAATTGTAAATTTTCAATACACTCTTTAATCAGTCTGGTTATTTACTAGCCATACCGTGCATTAAATATTTAATATGGCTAGGCTGCCATTTTGTGTGCAGAAATGTGCTGTATAATTTAACATTTGATACACACACACTATGAGATAAGTCAAGCATTGATATTGGATAAATATCGTGTAATTTATCATGCTGGAGTGATCGATTGTATTACTAATCAAGTAAGTATCTGGAATCAGACACAAGACACTCGTTTATCCACTTTCTGTATAGTCCAAAATGGATCAAACTGAGTTCTAACTCGGCTTTTTTTCTTTCTTATTGTCGCTGTGTGTCCAGTTTTCTGATTTAAATCTTAATTTTGTAAATAACGTCGATATTATTTACAGGATGTGCGAATATATACACAGTCCAATATCTGCGTAACCCAAGAATTAAGACGTAACTTAAAAAAACGGGCCACAAATAAAATAATAATAAAAATATGAAGACAAATAAAAAAGCGTCAAAAACTGAGTTGGAACTGAAAGTTTGGTCGATTTTGGATTAAAGCAAAAAATGGACAAACGAAGTTAAATATTTCTTCTGGTGTCTCACTTTAGATACTAATCGAGCACTCCAGTTATCGTTACGTATAGCTCATTAGAAATAAAAGTGCTCAGCCGAGAACAAAGTTACATCCTACTGGAGTGACTGCGCGCGTAACATATCTGAGAAGTACACGAAACCAAACAGTGAGGGCGCTGTCAACTGAAAGTAACATGATCGACTAATTCTGTCAAGATACACGATAATGAATTGGGTTAAACATGATTTACGTTCTCTTCGTAGATCTAAAATAATAGATTGATTGATTGTGGACACAATGAACAATAATCAAAGGACAACCGCACAAATCGAGTTTCTGATGTTGAAAATCTAAGTAACGAAATACGCATAAAATATTCTCGTTTTTAAGCTATGTACCGTAAGTTGCAAGTCAAACAGTTTCAGTTCAATCGAGAAAAGGTCCACATTATCAATTCTGACGTAGAGTAGCATGGTGATACTTAGCGCTGATTTTCATGAAAGCTTGCGTTGCTTGCGATTTGGGTGAGTAGCCAATTGAAACAGTTGTATTGCTGTGTTCTAAGTGTAACACGTTACACGTGTTTCAATTGACTATTCACTCAAATCGCAACAAAAGCAGCCATTAGAATGAAGTAAGGCCGACTTCTCATACAGGCGCTCGGTGGGTGCTTTGCTTGTGATTTGCCTTAATAGCCAATTAAAACACGTGTTTTAAATACGTATTCTAGTGTAACACGAGTTTCTATTGGCTATTTATAGAAATCGCAAGTAAAGCACATGCCAAGCACCTGCGAGGAAAGTCGGCCTAACTGCTATTCAATCTCTTCTAGTGTTTGAATTTTGTTATCTTCTTACTTTTCGCTTGTTTTCACCTAGTTTTGAATGAACATATTCATTATCGAATTATGCACGCTAACTCGAATCTGAAATCAACACGTCCAGCCTAATCGTAATTAGAATCAGATGAGATCTCAAAGCTGAATTTTCTTGCAGTTATTTAAATAACATTTCCACTCACAAATTTCTCATTTTTAACACTACATTTCTTATTGCTTCCGCCTAAATACTCATTACTCAGTTGCCTTCCGGACTAGAACTGACAAATTCTCAATCAACTTACTCCATTCTTGTACTATTACGCGCACACTCCAGTAGTTATTATACAGTTAAATGGTTACATCGAACACACAAACAACATAAAGAGTGTTGTTAGTGAAAAGCAATAATAACCTCTAGTTCTACCTGGATGTCGCCACAACACATGGCAGGTAGCGTAAGGATGGAATGGATGTCTTCCGTTCGGAAATTCTCCATGTCAATCTCTGCCAAATTGGCGTCCAGGTTTTTGGCCATGTCATCGTAGCTGATGTCATGAGATTCTCCATACGACTGAGACATGGAAAGAATACTCGTATGCTGTTGTGTAGAGCCATCTCTGTACCTAAAAAGGAAATACAATGGAATAAATAAATAAATATCACTGAGTTATCACATGATTAAATTCTACAAACATAAATCTGCTACTATACTGCTAACTACTAACTAATGATGAATGATGATTATGGTTCTGCCCGGAAGCAGGCTTGTGAATTAAATTAAAGGTCTGGGTAGTGGCTTGCTGTTGCCTTAAATTGGATGGAATAGAGGTGATGTTAACTTGCGAAGGACGGAACCTACTGTTTTAATTTCACTCTGAACCACTTGTTTCCCACCGGGAATCGAGCCAAAGACACTTCGATTGCAAAGCGATATGCACAACTACTTATCTGTCAAGAACACTGTAAATAAAGAATGACTGTAAAAACATACATATCTCCACAACAGTGAGTGTTACTGTTAAAATACGTCACGTCGGACTCGATATAACGATAAAGTTTACCAGTTCCGGTGGATTTCCCATGCTTCATATGCGATTTGCCCTTCAATACAACAATCGTGAGCATTTACAATAACGCCGAGACAATGATATAAATATTTGCAAGATTTACGATCTAGCAGTCTAGCTTAGGTCAAGTGATATTTGTCTAAATTGAAAAACCACTATCCAAAAGCTGAAACTTTAATTGACAAGATGGTCTATCCTCAAATTTCTCCTCGTGACCTGTCGTTCATGACCTACAAAAACAGGAGCTCTGTTGAATAAGTAGTGATTGACTTTGAAGTGACTATGTTGGGAAAACATGGGTAGGTGAAAAAAAAAAAATTCTTCTCAGTAAATACTAACTGTAAGTAAGCGCGGAAAATATGAATTTAGTCCTGTTTGTATATACATTAAAAAACGAGGACATACGACACTTCCTTGTGGTAATAATCGGAAGAGAAGTCAGAAAGAATCACACGCTGTTCATGGTTACAGGGATAGTCTCAAAGTAAACCAATGAACTAAATAGCAGCCTGAAGTGATATCAAAATATTAATACGTACACACACTCCAATATTCCTGTTTATTAATCATTACCTTTTATATAACATTTTGATTTTGCTATTTGATGAGTATCTTTGTACATTAACCCCCCATATATCACTTCTTTATTAAGGTAGTTCGATACACAACAGTAAGCATAAACTGAGCAACGAAAGGTCCATAGAATATTCAATAACAATATAGATTTATTCGTTACCTACAGTTTACGAATAAGTTTTTTTTTCTCTCTTATATTAGTGGGAGTAAGCGTCTATAATCTAAGAGTATTTACAGTAATGTTTTAATTTCAATTTGCTAATTCCAGATGGCATTTGCTGTTCTGTTCACAGCCAGCGCAATCTGCGTTTTGCTAAAACATTGCTTAACGTTTTCTATCAGTTTCGGATCATAATGTCAATGACTTCAAAATTTATATCCCCGTCAGGTCTAGCTAAGATACAAGTCTATGTTGTTACAGAGTATTCCAGAAATGGGGTCTTTTGTTGCATATTATATGTAAATAACCCATGGTTATTGCCACCTTGTGTCAACAGTTTTTCTTTACTTTCAATTGATCGTAGTCGTATATTATCATTTCTTAAATATAGGCCCCACTGATATAATGCAGAACAATTCAGCAATCGCACCTAAATTGCCGCCACTATAGAAAAGGACACAATTAATTTTAAGTTCCCCTTCGCTATCTACCTACGTGTCTGTTTTTGTTTGCGTGCTGTTCTCCTTAAAAAAAAAAAAAAAAAAATAATAATAATAATCTTTCCTTGAATTCTGCTTTTTTACTTTCAGTTTCAAGCCTTGGTTACTACAACGATTACTGGTTTCGTTTCAGTTCGATGAATTTTTCTTCCTTCTTTTTTTATTTTTTACGCCACCTGTCCTTTGCGGATTCTTCTGATCTCACTTACATCATCATGTAACGCCACAGAGAAAGACTTTTTAAGTGTGGAACAAGTTTCTTTTTCCTTCATGATTCACTCCACCACAAGTACTTATCCAGTGGTGCATTTCTAGAGAAAAAAAAAAGTGTCCTGTATTGTATCAAGTTCCCTACAGATATACAAACAGATAATATAAAACTTTCAAAAGTGGCCTGACACCACCCGCACTGAAATGCTACTGTCCTTCTCTTTATTAAACGAAGTGAAATAAAAAAATAATAGAAATTTGCCAAATAAACTGAGACTGTACGCATTATTATTTATTTAAGTCCTTTAGGCAACTTTGACTCAGGTCGGATGGATGATGGGATGATTGGTGGATAGAAGAAGAAGGTGGGAGGGAACGGGAGAACCCAGAGAAAACCAACGCACACGGTACTGCTATGCTATTATTATTATTATAGATGGTAGTAGTAGTAGTAGTTGTTACACTGGCTTCCATAAAGTTCATTGAACGAACGTGCAAATTAAAAATGTTCTTTGACAAGGATTCAGGGATTCTGCCAGGATTTTCAGTTTGGGAAGGTGTAAAGTCAAAATTGGGAGGGTATACGTGGAGTTTTGCACAGTTTCTATCGATTTATGGCCGTAAAAAAAATATAAGTTGGGGTGCACTACAGAATTTGGGTGGTAACATCCCCACACGAAGATAGCGGTCGGGCAGAGTCACTGAAAGGGATTTAGCCAACAATCTTTGGGTTTTAGATCCAGCTTATCCATTATTCCACCATGCCAGCTTCTGTATGAATTTCTTGCTATTAAGGTGTAATTGATGGGGTTGAATTACTTCTCACCATTTCAAAATTTCAAAGCCTTTTCGCTTTGTAGCTTTTCAGCGCGAAAAGTTTGTACCTAAACCTAAAATTTCTTTTCCGAATACATTAAAATAGATTGACCGATTAGCGTGCGGTTTCTTGTAACATAAAGCGAATGTGATTTACAGTAAACTACAATAAACTTTACTCTAATCAGTTTATCGATCCAAAGTTATTTGGAGAAGCAATTTTACGACTGGGTTTGGTGTATATACTTTTAAGCAGGGGCGGACTGGTAACCAACGTGCCCATGGACTCATGGCCAAAGGGCCCTCGTGGTAGTGAGCGTTGTTGCGCGTGGGCCACCAAAAAACTTGCAAGGGCCCTTAGGATACTGAGGAGACCTCAAAATGCATCGTATTAGTGCTAGTAAATTTAGTGCTTTAAAAGAATATAAATATTAAAGTAACGTGTACTTACCATCAAACTTTACATGGCCCTTTCTTTTGATTTGTGAGGGTCTTACAGTAGGCCTGTAACCTCAGCACCACGCCTTTATGTTGGTCATAAGTCTTGTGAGTCAATATTGCTAATTTTGGAAGATCGACAAGACCTTGACGCTACCAGTAATAGCAAAGGTGGATTAAGTGGTCTTCTTTATTGAGTAACATTACACTTCCAAGACAAAATGGCCGGCGGGGGGCCTTCCCGGGTTTACGACCGGGCCTGTTTGTCCCTGCTTTCACGGACATTTTTTTCTTTTTTAAGTTTAGACATTCTCAGCACGACCGTCAGGCATTTTCTCTTCGTCTTTCAGGGAACCTAGACGACAAATTGCAACATCATCGGCGTACAAGTCAGTAACGTAGAACACTTATTAGATTACCATATTTCTACACTTTCATTTTTATATATTTTTTCCACATCCAAGAATTCGCTTCTCTGAGATATTTATTTGTGTGCATTAGAAAAGCTTTTTAAAAAATATATATATACGTATATGCAGGAGATACTTGACTATTCCGTTCAAAACAACACAACGCGGTGTCCATATACCGTAGTAGCACAGCACTAGGGATATCATCCGCAGTCTCCTTCAACTGACTTAACAGGATTTTTAACCACATACTCCAAAATTAGACGGTAGGGATGTTCTATACTTCGTAATCGAATAAAAAAAAAATCCGGAATTGACATCACACTTCCAAACATCCTTATTAGGCGAAGTTACTTCAGCATCGGTGTTGTTAACATATAATTCAATTCGGATAGTACAAAGACGAAGCAGTTAAATTAGCGTAGGCAATTTTGAATGTACAGTCCGAAATTTGTTACCCAAATTTCAAATGGGTACACTCTTCATTGGGGTTCATGGCCCGTTAAGATCATCAACGCCTTCTAATATTAAAAAAAAAAGTTTATGTAACAACAAACCGTTCGAATATGGAAAAAAAAGTTTATGTAACAACAAACCGTTCGAATATGGACAATATACTAAATGGGGCTTTAGGTATTCAAAACTTTCGTGAATTATCTCTACGACACATAACTCCCAAGAAGGTTTACAGATGATATATTTAAGCTTTGAATCAACAAAATTCGCCTTATAACCCTCAAATGTCAAAATCATGGCACTTTTTTCTACAATTTTAAGTTTGTTTTTTAAGGAATTACTTATTTTGAAAGTTACTGAAAATTCCTAAGTTGAGGATTATTAGAAGCAAACTAAAGTATCAATTTTTGGTATCCTCGCACGTCAAATCACAGAGAAAAAATCGGCTTCTTACAGTCAGTTCTGAAGTTGTGCGCTGTTACTCTAAACAATTGGTGGGGGTTTACAAGTCGATGAGCAAGATGAAAATATTGGAGTTTCGATTTCCGCTTACTGATTAGTGTTTTCAGTTATTAAAATATTTACATCATCGGCGTACAAAACTACATTTTTTTTTAAATCTATGAATTGAGACAAATCGTTGATATTAAAAACAAATAACATAGGTCCTAAAATGGAGCCCTGAGGAACACCCTTGTTAATTTCAGCCACTTAGGAATGGAATCCCATGATTCTCTAATTATGAGATCTTGAGATTTGTATGACCTGTTTTTTATTGCTCAAGTACGACGAAATTCATGCTGATTCATGTTTAAATATACATTGATTATCCTTTATTTTGTATTGTAAAATTAAGTAAAAATGCCTTCTTATAAATTTATGATTTTATAATTGCACAGTTCAACATAAAATATTTTTCGTACTTCAGCGTGAGCCTCATACTTTTCTCAGGCTGGCTCTGACGGTGATTACAAAATCATTATTTTTATACAAGACTCTCTCATAGTGCTTTACAACACGCTTAATACCCAATGCTCATTCCCCAACTCCACACCTTTCACTCGAATCGTTCCCACCGCTTTGCATGTTCTCTGAATTTCCTTATGACCTTCTAGATAGGTTCATGTGCCTAAATCTTGTTGGAAAATGCATGCAGATCTAAATTCGTAAGCAATTATCATCTCACTGGGAGCTTTCTCCGTAATAGGAGGAGTACAGTTGCGTGTAAGAAGCCTTTTTTTAATTGCTGATAAAATGCAATTCAACTTTACGTGCTGTGTACTTCTTAAAGTGTGTCATCACCTTCTGACAGTTTCGGAATGAGAAGGAAATGAAGGAACATGAAAAAGACCTTCTATTTATTTCCTTTCCCGAAAACGTTGATCAGGAAATCCTTGACGAGGATCAAACGTTATCACGCAATGTTGAAAGTTGATTCATCAACGTTGAAAATGTTGTACATGGAAATTACCAAACTTTACAGAATACGGATATAATCCAGCACTTTTTTCTTCTTGGTGTTGGTAAATATTACGGAAAATGTAATTTTTGAAGCCTGATATTAGAAGCAAGCCAAAAAACGGTCTCGACGAAATAATGTTGGATACATTCGAAATGTGTATATGAAGATGATTAGAAGATCAACTGGATACAGAAGATACTTAATAAAGAATTGATGAAGACAATATACGAGGAACGAACAATAACTCCAATGCTTGGCGCTCTGAGGTGCACTCAGCCTTCTATTAAATTGAGTACCAGAGTGTCCTTGGTATCCCTGGCCACTTTGGAAGGTAGAGGCGGCCGAACGTAGGACTGACCACTCTATCTCAGTTCGTGCCGTAGGCCGAGAATATATGGAGCGCTATCTCTTCATTTCGCATGCGCCGTTCACGACGCGTGCGCATCGCACAGGGGATAGCTTCAACCTTAATTTCTGTACACTACTAGAAAACTACTGTTGTGGGCTCCTTAAGACGTAGGTTTTTTGCTTAAATAATGAAAAAAAAAAACAAGGACTGACGCCCGTCATGCTCTGTAATTTATGCGCATAATTTTTGTTCCCTCTGCACTGATAATGTCATAATATGTCATCACGCAAATCTGGACTCCGCGTCCCATCAAAGCTTGTAGAAACTGCGTAGCAAATGGATCGCCTTTAACAAGAGGAGGATGATACGTGCAGGTAATCTGGATGTATCTTACGCCTAGAAACGAATGTTTGAGTTACCATATTTAAATTTCCTCAGCCACACCAGGCAAATACCGGGATGGCACCTTCACCATAGGTCCTGGCCGACACCTTCCCTCATCCTTTGCCCTCCCCTATCTCGGCCTGAGCCTTAGATGCTTAAAGGTCAAATAAAATTCAAATTTTAAAAAAAACATATTAAAAGTATGCTCCACGAGTAAATATGCCCGTTAGGTATTTTCCTCAGTGTAATTTTACAATACTATACATTATGCTAAAATATTTATTGATTATTATTATTATTGAAAGAAGAGGATGAAACCTTGATAGTTCTTGACATCTGTGAAAATCTACGTTAAGACTGACCCAGTGCTAGTCATGCAAACTGATTCTCAAAGATGTCGCTGCAGTCTGTGTCTTTGTCTGCCACTTTCCCCTTCCACCAATGGAATAAGTAGAAATACAAGCACCCCTATTACCGATCCAGGGTTTGGTTATGGGAAAAGCTGCAGTTTAACTTATCGTACTTCCCCCTGACGCACATGAAATTTCTTTACTGTTATTTCTCTGTAATGGTCCCCCGTAAATGTTGTATATTTAACATTGGTACGAAAATTAATTCCCTAATTCTTTTCTTCATTTACACATATTTAATTATCTAATATAACGTTAGTTTCATTTGAAAAACTTGACGAGGGAAGAGGGAGGATAACTAACAGCGACTGGAGCATTGCCGCGCGGCTATGGCAACCCGAAGTGAGAGAACAGCTGCAGATAGCTCAGTTTCGTTTTTTTATTTAGCAGTCAAACCGGCATCGCTGTTGCCATAAGAGCAATAGTAGACTCTTAAGTTTGGACGGATGATAGTCTCGAAGGAACAATGAACCAATCTGACAGTCGCCGTAGCCGAGTACCGAAGCATTCAAATTACACTCTGCTAGCAAAGATTATATATATGAGGTCACTTACCCATAATCTAGAAACCACTGATAGTCTGAATTATCTTGGATGAAGTCTACCTCCTGAGAAGAGGCATTGCTGACGTAGCTGCTCGTTGTCTCTCCTGCATGGTCAGTTTTGTTGGTGTGGTTAGAATTGCAATCGGACTCTGAACCGCGTCTTCCTCCAGCGCCTTTCTTCACCTCCTCTGACATACCTTTCGCGACGCTTGGTGGTAAACCTAAGGAATAGAAATACAAAGAAATTGATTAATAATACGGTCATATATATTTAGTATTATTGGTAATAATGTATATAAGAACACTGTTTCAATCGGATGCTATTTGGTGCACTATACATAAATGGAATTTTATAGAAAAACGTGGAAAAGTATATTCTAACAAAGAGGCTCACACTTATCTATTTTCGTCTGCGCTAAAATTAACGGGTTTTTGCTTAAGAGCACATGATTTTGAACCCTGCCGTTTAGGCTCTAGCGGCTACTACTGGAAAGAACCAGCGACTAAAAGTAGTAACCTGAATCACCTAGCGGCAGGGTTCAAAATCGCATGCTCCTTAGCGCAGACGAAAATAGGTAGGTGGGATGAGTCTACTTTATTATTTAGTCTAGGCTTCTCTATAATCCAAAATCACTACTCACTTTCCAGTGGAAAATTGGAATCCTTTACAGGGGCGGACAGGTAACCAAAGGGCCCACCCGAGAAAACAATTAAAGAGCCCACCCACAGGTGCCCAAATGGCCCTCGCAATAGTGGGCGTTGTGGAGTGTGAGCCCCAAAAACATATTTCAAGGGCCTTCAATACCCTTCATGATAGTGAGCTCCAAAATTACCTTTCGAGAGCCCTAAGAATACTGATCAGATCTTAAAATTTTAAATTTAAGTAAATACAGTGCCTTAGAAGAGTATGAATGTACTAACGCACTTACCATTCAACTCTACATAGCCTCTTCTTGCAATCTGTGAGAGTTCTGCGGTAGCCCTGTGGTTGAGATTATAACTTCAGCAGTATCTTTATATTAGTCGTAATTCTTGTATGTCAAAAATGTTAATTTTGGGAATGGGGTAAAGCCCTCAAGCTACCAGCAGTAGCAAAAGTGGATTAAGTGTTCTTTACTGGGTAATATAAGGTGATCATTTTTTTAAAGCAGCAAAACGGGACATTTATCTAACTTACCTAAAGAAAAAGAAAGCGGGGGGACAAAATAAAATGCCAAATGAATACACTGTAATGTTAGATCATTAATGCTGATGTTTTAAAACTAATAAAAAAATAGAATAGTAAGGTATGTGTACTTATATAAGATAACATGTACTGCACCATTCATTCACATCCGCTTTTGTCGATGAATGTATTTTCTTCTACATATCCTTCTTTTCACACAGCATTTTGTAAAAGTCGGCACAAATGTGAGTCAAGTTAACCTTATTAACAAATATGGCATTCAAAGTTTGTACTGAAAGAGCGTTTTTTTTTTCACTTGTTCATAATCCATTCATGTACGAAAATACTCGTTCAGTGGGGGCATTTGTTCCAGGCAAACAAAGAAAAAACTCCAATATCTTAAAGTACATAAGAATATGGTATGTTCTTGACATTAAAATGCGAAATAATTTCTACCCAACACTCGCTAGATGATGATTTCTCTTATTTCCATTTTTGCAGTATTTCTGAGGTTACAGACTGCTTGATGTACACGTCGTATTCATCGTTCAGAGCAGTCTCATTTCTGCATAGAAGGAACCACTTCGCGAATGAAATCCTGAGTCTTTCGTATTGCCTTCTTTAAATGTTACCCAAATGAAATCCTGTCAATTCTCCAGAGGTAAAATCCATTTACCTAAATATTCAGATGCAGTTTGCTAGAACGAGCAGACATAAAAGCCAAGATCTCCAACAAAAGGTGGCAGCACTATCTCCGTATACGCCTAATGTGTTTTAATCGTTGCACGAAATTTCAATGTTTCTCCTACAAATTCAAGCCTAAAGAGTTCAAACTTTCAAAGAAGAAAGTTCGTAACCAATTCAAGAGTTCTATCTGTGCGGATTTTTTTTATTTTCTTTCTTCTTCATTCTTAAAAGAGCTTCATTGTTATAGGTTTGTATATCCACAACAACATTGAAGCAGTGCCAAGACTGCCAACAATGAACAAGGTAGAAAAAATCGGCACTCTTGAATTGGTTATAAACTTTCTTCTTGGAAAGTTTGAACTCTCTAGGCTTGAATTTGTAGAAACAGCATTGAAATTTCGTGCAACGATAAAAATACATTAGACATATACGCAGATAGTGCTGCCATCTTTTGTTGGAGATCTTTGCTTTACATTAACCTTAAATTTTGCGACTTCTGATGAAAGATTCTCCCTTTCCAATTTGCCAAGAATTGTTCTGACAGACGATGTTAGTATGTTACGAAACAGTCTTCACCATTGGAAACTAAATTAGCCTCTAAACAATTCAAGACAGAAATCACCTCAAAAGCTGTAACTGTTTGACCTTCTATTTTTAGAAGAACAGAGTGAAATGTTGATGCTTGGCTGTGAATAAAACATAGCCATACGCTTCTGACGAAGGATCTTTGAAGAATGTTTTGATGAGAAATGGACATTTATTTTGTGATTCAAAAAATGAGTTCAGAGGAACATGATTTCAGTGATGTTGACATCAACAAATTCAAACATTCACACAATTGTAAAAAAAAAAAAAAAAAAAAAAAAAGGACAGAAGCTTAAAACAAGGTACTGTCCCGACTAATACTGGACGGCTGGTCACCTTAGGGTAATACTGCATTACGCTTCCAAGACAAAAGGGCTTGTGTGGGACCCATCCCGGCCTATACAAATAAGGTAACTTTAGAACTTTTTATATTTCTCGAAATGTTAAATTTATATTACTTTTCATCTGGTTGTGTGGGGGCTCACCGTTTTCCTAAAATATACTGGGAATAAATACTGTTAAAAGCGTGGCTGTAATCATTGACTTGGTAATAAAGAGATGACTAAAGGTTTAGTTCATGACGCGAGAAATTGAAAAAGCCTCCTTTGAACTAGTCGTCGTGGGATTCTCAAGCAGAGATCCTAGGTTCGATTCCTATTTGACCCCGGGTTAGCACTAGGGATCGAATCCAGGGTTGTTCACATCGTAAGAATGCTAACTAATTTAAGGAAGAGCTATATAATTATTAACATAGTCCTAGACCTCCCCCACAACCCCCAATTCATTTTACTTTCATTTGAACTTGAAAAATAGAATTAACAGTTTTTAAATAGCAGAATTAGTACCTCAGAGAATGTTGAAGCTCTTCTCAAAACATTAAAATTAACGTTGCGTTGTTTTCCATATGCACGTGAAGTCTCTCAAGTGAAAGTTTATTGAATGTAAAATATGCAATGAGAGCTCCTGACTATAACGGAGTGATTAGTATCACTTCATTAACAGGTTATTGCTCGTCATTTGTGTTCGTTTCTCACAGGCAGTTTTCAACTATGCTATGGTTTAATTAACGAGTTCACCGAGTAAGAGGCTAGTCATGTAATAGACCCATGGAATAGCAGAAGTTATGAGGGCAGTTTAAATATACTTCCGTTACCCTGTACAGTGATACTATTACGGATCCAGAGTTTGGTCTATACTGTTGAAGCTTATGGGTAACAGCTGCAGTTTTACTTATCGTACTTCCCCCCTGACACACACGAAATTCCTTTACTGTTATTTCTCTTTAATGATCCTTACGTAAAAGTTGTATATTTAACATTAGTACGAAAATTAATTCCTTATTCCTTTCTCCATTCACACGCATTGATTATCTAATATGACGATAATTTCATTTTAAAAAATTGACGGGGGAACAGAGAGTAACATTAATAGCGACTGGAGCGTTGCCGCTCGACTGTGGCAATCCGAAGGGAGAGAACGGCTGCAGCGAGCTCAGATTAGTTTTTTATTTAGCGGTCAAACCGGCATCGCTGTTGCCATAAGATCAACAGTATACTCTTAAGTGTGGACAGAAATAGCCAGTGTTCGATTTCCCGGCGGGAATACCGGGGATTTTCCCTTGTGAGTGAGGATTTGATCCACGGCTGTTGATTCCGAATATCATGCCAACCAGGGATAAAATCTTGGTATTTCGCGATAAAACCGGTTACAACAAAAAGTTTATCGGTAAGAGTGGATTTCCTACCCCTCAAGACAACGATAAACATTATATATATATTTCAACATTTAAGGTACTAATTTATTTCATCTTTATGGTTTTCCAGATAAGTAAGATTTAACAGTCTATTTTGAGCTCAAGCGACCTCTGTTGTAACTCAAAAGTATTACCAAAGAAAATAATAAGTGTCTCTTGCTATAAGGCGCATAATATACACAAATTCCCTTCCTCCGGCTTACTCGTCAGATGGCAGCACAAGTCTAAGTTCACGTGATACCGCCGAGAAACGCCATTGGTGCGAAATTATCAATTTTCATTGGCTGAGATATCAATGAAGTTTTCGACCATAATAGTCGTTATGTTTCATAAAATACTTTTAATAAATTTAATAATTTTTATCTTCTATATTTAGGTTTATAGTCTTTTTTTATTATTCTTTAGAAATAGATTGCTCTGTATCTCATCTTTGCGTTCTAAACTTGTTTTCTTTTCTCTTGATTTTATATCCATTTTACTCTGTACGAGGTAAAAGAGTTGTTGTTCGTTCAGTTACATAGATAATGACATAGATAATGAAAGACGGTTGGTTAGAAACAAGGATGTTCTAATAAAGGATTTGCTTGTAGCCATCTCATGCGTTGAGAAAGAATGAAGCCAAAAAACGCCTGAGCATCGACCAAGGCGACATACCTGATTGGTTAGTGAACAACTAGAGAGTTTGTTGATCTTTGTTGGCCGAAAACAATGCTTTTGATTGGAGTAAGTGGGTTAACTGGACGGGACTAAGTTATGACGTTTGGCTTCATGTTCTTGATAAAATCGCAGATCTTCTATTAGAACATCCTTGGTTAGAAACTGAAGGCATCCGAATAGCCGCAACTGTCGCTGCAATTGAGATATACGTGAGAACTTCTAGCAATCACCTCTTATTATTTTCTTTGGTATTACTTCCTCAAGAATTGAGGATCTAATTGACAAGATTCTCCACCCTCAAATGCTTGCTTTTGGGCTGTCATTCATGACTTACGGGAACAAACTATTGCAAATGTAGTGATAGACTTCGGAATGTTTTGGAGTATGAAGATGTTGGGCAAAACAAAGTAGTTTTTTTTTTTTTCAGTACACCCTGTTAATTGGATAGGTAGAATCAATGTATCGATAAAGTGGAACTTTCGGAACACGAAAACCTGCATGGTTCATTAATGGCTAAACAGACATTTCTCAAATCAGATTTCGTGTTTTTGCCATTGTTTTCACGTCTACTTTCTCAGCGAACAACTAAAAACATCTTGAAGGACCACAACCTCTTTCACCAAACTGACTTTACCAGACGAATATACAGGAAACTGCCCCTTCCAATGTCCTAATCGCTGTTGACATTCACATCAACATTACACGAAATCAGATTATTTTAGAATCGACCTGAAATGCATTCGTTGCAGAAAATCCACAGAGAGAAAAAAAAAGAAGAAAAAAAAGAAAAGAAAAAGCGACCAAAGCTGTCATAAGATGTTACGATATGAAATACAACCCAGCTTTTGTCAATTTGTTAACGTTGCGGATTTTGGATTTGCAATGGAACCATCCTGACTTAGGTTTCCTAGAATTTCCCCCCAGTTTCACCAGACTAATACCTGAGTGATACCTTGACTAAGGCACTGGCCGATATCTTTCACATCCTCTCCGCCACTCTAGACCAGCTTGAGTCAAAGATGCCAAAAGGACATAAATAAAATTCAAATCTATTCTAGACTACTACTCTTCGGTTAGTAAATGTATTTGTTTTTAAGTAAGGCTATTTTTGTTTCCTTTTAAAGCCTAATCGGTAGAACGTTGATAAAAATCAATTCTAATAGCCCTGTACCGTATTTTAAAATATAGATCTACGTATAAAGAGAGTAAGTAACATTTAAATACGAAGACAATCTATTTAAACATAAAGAAAAAATGTTAAATTTATTACAGTTTCTGTTCATAAACACCAGTCATGAGCAAATCCTTGGCAAATTATTATCGTTGCATTTTTATTAGCAATAAAATTGACCACTGCAATTGTCGGAATGCCTAATTTATTTAGGGAACATTTGTCAGGATCTAACACCGCTATGTGTACGCTCCTCTTGAAGTTACGAGTTCTCGCTTCGCTTATTTTGTACGGCCAATCAATAAACTGTATCTGCGCGCACTCTGGTGAGCTCTTGTAGAGACAGGGTCTTACGATAGGGGAGGCTCTATTCTAGCATAGACAGGAAACAGGCACTCTCAAATTCAACATAGAGCTTACTTAATCTGTACACTCGGATTTTAAAGAAAAAGGCCATTGGGAATATTTTCTAAGTTGTGCAAACGAGTAATATTCATCTACTCTACACAGAAGACAATCTAAAATTTCACATGTTCTGCTTATCAGATTTGATCTGCTCGATGTTCCCAGATTTTGGGATTCTTTTTTTTAGAACTTACCATCTTTTCTCATTTGCAATTTTCTAAGAATCTATAAATTCAAATGAAAACGAAGACCCATTAGTAATTAGAAATAAAACTAGCTAGTTAGCGATGGATTTCGTTACATTTATACCCCAGAGCACGGAAAATAGCCCCATCCCCTGAAAAGTCCAAGAGCTATGTGCCTAAACAGCAGAAAAATATGTTTAAATAATGCTTTTTAAAAAATGGTATGTTCATTAAGGATGCATTTTTAAAACAAATTCGAAAATATTTTATGAAACTTTTACATTTCCAAAGTATAATCCTAAACCATGTTAGGATTCTTTTAAAGAATGGCTGATTCCATATTATCAAACCCGTTATTTAACAGATTTTTTTTTAACGAATGTCCTATATTTTTAAAACCGTGTTTGAGAGAGAGAGAGAGAGAGAGAGAGAGAGAGAGAGAGAGAGAGAGAG
>JAGDQP010002778.1:0-100538 GCA_022664845.1 Lepisma saccharinum | reverse complement strand
TTTTTTTTTGTACACCAAAGTGGCGGCCATTTCTGGTCGAAAATTTGTAAAAGTTTTTTCCTGTTTTATATATATATATATATATATATATATATATATATATATATAAAACGCTTGCGTTGTGAAAGAAATGTACTAATTCCTAATTTAAACTTGGCACTGTATTACTTGTCATGGCTTAGAGAAACGGTGATTATATGATAACTGCCCCCAAAATTGGGAGTCTGAAGTTCCGAAAAAGAGCGACTGAAAAATGCAGGGTTGTAAAGTATGAGATATAAAATTAAAAGATTTAATTTATACACGGTTAAATATTTGACCTTAGCAAACTGACATTGGCTCTAGCCTAGACGCCATGTAATTAGTGCTGTGTTGGAATCCCTGTTATGTTAAGAAAAGCTTCGTAGTCTTTTATAAAATACAACTACAAAATACAACACGGTGCGGCTCGTATGTTCTTCAGTAACCGCGACACGGCAGCTGGGACACTCGGTTATGTAGGTTAGCTAGAGTATGTTCTTCAGCAACCGCGATACGACGACTGGGATACCCTATTATGTAGGTTAGGCGTGCTATGTTCTTCAGGTTAGCTCGTAGTCTTTAGGGAAAATAGCCTACTATGGCATTCTGTTACATGTTCTGTAGGTTAGCTCGAGCACGGCCCTCAGGGTTTTATAATATGGCTCGTAGCCTTTTATGAATGCCATGTTAGGTGTGCTATATTGTTCAGGATAGCTCGTAGTCTTTAGTCAAGATTCTGTACTGCGCTGTAATCTCTGCTAGGTTAAATAGGTCTGGAAAGGGTTCGTAGCCTTTTATGAATGCCATGTTAGGTGTCCTATGTTCTTTAGCAGATAGGACACGGCGGCTGGGAAAATAGAGAGCCAGAGTATAGGGTATAGCCGGCTATGACCTCCTATTGCATGTTCTGTAGGTTAGCTCGAGTACGGCCTTCAGGGTTCTATAAAATGGCTCGTAGCCTTTTATGAAATAGATTAAATTATGATTAACTCCAAAACAAGCCAAAGTGACCCCATACTACTACCCCGTCGACAATTTCAACTCAGGAACTAGAACTACGAAGCTCGTAAAGGTATTCGGAAAGACTGTGAAACTTTTCCAGCGACATATAAATTTCAACTGAATGTTCGCTGCTGAAGCTCATGTGTACAGTCCCCCGACTCAGTGATTCCGTTAGACCCCCTGTGGGGGTGCTACCCCACAAATTCTTGACAACACTCTCCAACTTTATTTTTGTGGTCCAAAATCGATAAAAACCATGCAAAAGTCCACTTACACCTTCAAAATATTAGCTTTACACCCCGGCAAAATGAAAATCTTGGCGAAATCCCTGCCCGACTGGGCTCCGTCTCACTTGTTTCATTTTCATCTAAGGAGTTCGTTCGCCTTGTATATGTAAATCACGATGTTGAGAGCATTTCGTTGTAGAAGACTTTTTAATAATCAGCAAATAAGGATTATTATTATTATTATTACTTTGTAGAGCTTCAGGGTGAACAGGTTGTAGAGGGCATTTCTTTGCAGGTGACTTTTTGGCTTTCGTCAAATGACTTGGGTGGAATATTATGATAGAGGCATATACAGATGCTTATCAGAATAATGGAAACACCTGTAGTTGGCAACACGTCAGATGTATGGGTTGGCAGTGGTGTCGTGGCGACCGCAGCGCCGGACTGCTGGTGGTGGTGTGTTAGGTCGGTCTCCATACTACATCAGGCGTCGTGGAACAGGAGTGTGCAGTGGCTGCAGCAGACGGAGGTAGTGTAAAATGGGAGACCTCTCAGAGTTTCAAAGAGGGCAAATTGTTGGTGCGCGGTTATGTGGAGTGAGTGTGACGGCAGTGGCTAGTGTGTTAGGTGTGTCGCCAGGGACAGTGTCGAAGGTGATGACGGCCTACATAACACACGGGAAAACCACATCGGGGAAGCGGAACAGTGGGCGGAAGAAAAGCATCAGTGACAGGGCACGCCGGGTATTAAAGCGCATTGTCACGCGGAACCGTCGTGTCACTGCGGCGCAAGTGACGGAGGAACTCAATCAGCACCTCCCCCAACCTGTTTCGACAATCACAGTCCGCCGCGAATTACATGACATGAACTTACGGGGTCGTGTTGCACGGGCCAAACCTCTCATCAGGGACCAGAACGCTTTAGCACGCCGCAAATGGTGCCGCGACCATGCAACTTCGACCGTTGACGACTGGAAACGTGTGGTATGGTCGGATGAGTCACCATTCACCCTATTCCAAACCACGGGCCGTGTTTATGTGTGGAGAACGCCCAAAGAAGCGTATGATCTGCAGTGTCTCCGCCCAACTGTGAAACATGGCGGCGGCACGGTGATGCTGTGGGCCACAATATCATGGTTTTCATTGGGTCCTGTGGTCACACTTCGCGGACGCATCACTGCCAACGATTATGTCGCAATTTTAGGAGACCACTTGCATCCTATGGTCCGGATGTTGTTCCCGGACAATGACGCCATATTCCAGGATGATAATGCACCCATTCACACATCTGGAGTTGTTGCAGCGTGGTTTGAGGAACATCGGGATGAAGTTCAACACCTCCCCTGGCCCGCCCAATCCCCAGATCTCAACATAATTGAACATCTGTGGTCCATCTTGGAAACACGACTCCGGCGACGATTTCCACCTCCATCCTCTCTCACAGAACTGGCCGATGCCCTGCACGAGGAATGGTGCAATATTCCCCTTGCTACCATTCACGACCTCTATGACTCCATCCCACGTCGCATCAAGGCTGTTCTGAAGGCGAAAGGTGGCCCGACACCATATTAATCTGGTAAGTTGCACTTTCGTTCAGGTGTTTCCATTATTCTGATAAGCATCTGTATATATGGCATACATATAAAACAAGGCGTTGAGAGCATTTCTTTACAAAAGACCTCCCAGCAGTAACGAAGTAAATAATAAAGTGGACAGTTTTCATTAGACCACCCTGTATATGTGAAACAAAGTGTTTGAACCAACCCTTACAGAGTTTTCTCCGAAATAAATGGACAGAAAAGTTTTGTATGTGCATGTGCAACAGAGTGTTGACAGCATTTCTTTACAAGAGGCCTCCGAAATCATCACATTTTAGAGTATAGTTTTTGCAGTGCCACCCTCTATAATGCACTTTTGAATCTGAACCACTGAAAAATTAATTAAAGACAATACTTTCATCAAGTCTTAGGAATCCCAGTCTGTACTATAAAATGATCATTATTGTTTCTCTTTCTACAAAAACTAGCGGATAAATACCCACATTAATTGCAGTCTACTTAAAATAGTAACTCTTAACACAAGATCATTTGAGTGATTATCGACAAACCAATAATAACCGGTGTCGTTCTACTCAAATTTGCGTAAGAATACACAAATTTCAAATCTTCGTTTATCGTAGTACCGTAAACTACAACGAACCAATCATTAGCATACAAGAAATATTCCTCCGTTCACAAGTCTCCTGTAAACTAAAATCACGCGGCCGGCAGAGTCCGAATCCACCCATAAGAAAGCATTGCCGCCGATTCTTGGGGGATTCTCCATCTGCACCGGCATAGCCGGCGCCGGCAACGGCAATGCCATTAGGTCTGAAACCTAGCTCTTGATTGCATTGAAATCGAGCCCATCACCTGAGGTCACCGGTATTGCCAGCGTAGTGTGCAAACGCACTTAGCATTCACAAGCAAGACGCTTTCTGTGTGTTCTTGATTATTATGGAGGTTTTAAATTGTGTGGGTACGTCATTTAGTGACACAGGGCCTAACTAATTACTGTCATTTTAGATTATTTCAGGTTTGTCCCGTATTTCTTGTAGTGATAGTGATTTAACTTATTGTGATAGTAGTGGATCCTTCAGGTATTAATATAAGAAAATACTAGGGCGCACTATTCTGCCAGTTGCGAGTCAATATAGGTCAAAGTTAACTTAACAGATCTCTTATCCCATAAAGTGGTCTTTGGTTTCATCGACCCGGTCCTTGTGCCAGAAGCCAAAAACGATGATTTGGTATAAAATGGGGGAACCAGATGAAACTTTCAGAACTTGTACACTGACATGTATAGAACACGAAAATACGTGATAGACATTCCAAAAGGGTAGCTATCCAAGATGGCGGCCATTCAAAATGGCGCCCGACGCTATTTATTAAAATCAACATATCTCGGCTCTGAGTTATTCGATTTCAATCATTCTTTTTTTTAAAATGAAATATTTTTTTATTGGCTATATTCATGTTTATTAGCAATATTTTCGTAAATCTAATAGTTTTTCAATTAAATGTAAAAAAGTTTCATTTTAGCCTAAAATATTTTCTTATTTAATAATTAACTTTGAAACGACTGGTTTTAAATAAATCTATTTCCTTACACAAAATATAGTGTGCAACCTAGGCTTTATTTAAAAAAAAATATCAATTAAATCCAACAAGTATAAGCAGAGATATGGACAATTGTTTAAAAATTTCTGCAGTACGAGTAAGCATTATGGAAGCACTAATGCGTGTAGAAACTACATGATGATTTGGTATAAAACGGGGGAACCGGATAATACTTTAAGCACCTGTACACTGGCATGCGTAGAGAACGAAAATATGTGATAGACATTCAAGAAATGTAGCTATCCAAGATGGCGGCCGATGATATTTATTAAAGTCAACATATCTCGGTTACGAGTTATCCGATTTCGATCATTCTTTTTTTAAACTAAAGATATTTTCATTAGCTACATTTTTGTTTATGAGTAATATTTCCGTAAATCTAATAAGTTTTCAGTTAAATGTAAAAAGTTTCATTTTACCCTAAAATATTTTCTTATTTAATATTTTACTTTCAAACGATTTGTTTTAGATAAACCAATGTCCTTACACAAAATATAGCGCGTAACCTAGGCTTTAATTTAAAAAAAAAGATCAATTAAATCCGACAAGTATAATCAGAGATATGGACAATTGATTGAAAATTTCTGCAATGCGAGGTAACATTACGGAGGCACTAATGCGTGTAGAAGCTACATGATGATTTGGTATAAAATGCAGGGAACAAATGTAACTTTCAGCTCTTAAACACTTGTCTATGAAGAGCACGAATATGGGTGATAGACTTCACATAACGGTAGTTATTCAAAATGGTAGCTATCGCCCATTCTCAATGTTACGAGATTTCGATGGTTACTTTTTTAAAATGAAAGTTCATTTCTTTGCCTTCAATTTTTATTAAGAGCAATATTTTCATAATGTTTTGGTTTATTAAGTGAAATTGAAAAATAACAAAAAATGTTTATTATTTTCTTATTTAAGGTCTTATTAGGCAATAGACAACGATATTTTTTAGATAAATATTTGCTTTCAAAATGCTGCTGAGCCGCGGTAGGTTAATGGTTTAGCGCTCACCTCTGATGTTAGGGGTGGTCGGTTCAATCCCTGCTCCTGCTATATGTACTTTGTGGTGGATTAACACCGTATGCGTGGCTTTTCTCGGGCTTCTCCCGTTTCCTCCCAGTTTCTTTATCCTCATCATCCATCTCGTCTGACCGAAAGTTGCCTAAAGGTCTTAAAATTAATATCAAAAGACGCTTCTTTTAATATATACTTTTATTTGAGGAAAAGGGTAATAATATTCGATAATCGGGACCTTAGAAATCACTACTAATAAAAAGTTCGCTTTCCTGTTGTACTGAACAAACAGGTTAAAGCAAGTAAATGCATTGTGATAGGCGTTAGAAACTAACTGAAAGTACTTTATATTGGCCAAAGTGTCTCAGAAATTTATTAAGGAGTGGTACCAGCTGTAATAGGATTCCATTCAGGTCAAGCTGTGGCAGTGTAAATGCATTTGCAGGACAAAGAAAGATTAAAAGGTTTACTGGAACAGCACAAAAAAATAATGTCACAACATTTAGAAGCTTAGGAATCGAGTGAACTGTTCCAGATGAGTTATTCAAGACACTTGGAAATTTACTTGGGACGTGTATTCCAAGAAAATATAAATTGGAAGTGCCAATGAGCTGCGATGAAATTATTTACATCCAAAGGCGGGTAAAGTCGATTGCTGCTAACTACAATCATGCAAAGATACATTGGAATGCGCAAAGTTCCAGATAGGGATTTAGATACGAAGACTTGGAAAATACTCTTAAGTATACCAGAGAAGAGTATGAATGGAGAAAGGACAGCGAAGGAAAGCTATGCATAAATTTGATCGCCGGAGCATTTGCACCAGAAACTGTTGTACTTGCCATCTTGCGTTGCAGTTGTTACAGAAATACGCAGTAATTGCTCTGGTTCAGATTATTAATTAGCGTATTATTGCTCTTTTCTTCAAATAAAAGCAGTGTCTTTTGCAAATTATTTATTTATCTGAAAATAGTAGTTTTCTAAATTTTTTTAGAAAATATTATGCAAATTTAAATAAGAAAATATTATGCATAAAATTTTGTTTTTCCTCCTTTTTTGAAAAGAAATTTTCACCGAAACCTAAAATCTGCCTCAGTCAAAAATATAATAAAAATGATTTCGGTTAAAATTCACATTTTTATATTTAACTGAAAAAAAAAAAAAATGAAGATATTGCTCATTGAACTCAAAGAAATTATCTTTAATTTTGAAAAGGAACACACGAAATCGGATAACTTAGAGACGAGATATGCGATACGGATATATGTATCATTGAAAATTGGCGATAGCCACCATTTTGAAATCCAATAAGTAGCGTCGGCCGCCATCTTGGTTAGCTACATTTCTTGAATGTCTATCACGTATTTTCGTGCTCTACGCATGCCAGTGTACAGGTGCTGAAAGTTTTATCCGGTTCCCCCGTTTTATACCTAATTTTCATGTAGCTTCTACACGCATTAGTGCCTCCATAATGCTAACTCGTACTGCAGAAATTTTTAAACAATTGTCCATATCTCTGGTTATACTTGTCGAATTTAATTAATCTCTTTTTTTAAGTGAAAGCCTAGGTTACATGCTATATTTTGTGTAAGAACATAGGTTTATCTAAAACCAGCCGTTTCAAAGTTAAATATTAAATACGAAAATATTTTATGCTAAAATGGAACATTTTTACATTTAACTAAAAAGCTATTAGATTTACAAAAATATTGCTAATAAACATGAATATAGCCAATAAAAAAATCTGTCATTTAAAAAAAGAATGATCGGAATCGGATAACTCAGAGCCGAGATATGTTGATTTTAATAAATAGCGTCGGGCGCCATTTTGAATGGCCGCCATCTTGGATAGCTACCCTTTTGGAATGTCTATCACGTATTTTCGTGTTCTATACATGTCAGTGTACTAGTTCTGAAAGTTTCATCTGGTCCTCCCATTTTATACCAACAACTTGTTTAGCACAAGGACTATGGAGGAAGCGGTAAAGTGGTCGGCTCACGAGCGAGAGATTGCAGGTTCGAGTCTCGGCCGACGCATTATTACCTTTTTTTAAAAAAAGAATTGCAGTGTTGAAACTTCTGCGGGAATCTGATCCAACCTCCGGGTAATACCCATACCTAGCAGAGGTATGGGTATCATGGCCACCATTTTGGATTCAGCCTGAGAATTTCAGGTAGAAAGGGGGTAATGTGATATATCGTTTTAGGCTAGCTTGTTCCCAAAAATTCAAATTTGCAGACTTTTTTACTTACGTTTGTTTGTTTAGGAGATAGGGGTTCTGAAATAGATTAATCGAAAATATTTGTGGTTGTAGAGTTAGACAAAGTGTGCATAAAATAATTGTCAGCCAAATTAAGCACATGAAAAACACAAAATTCCAAAATATCTTTTTCCTAGACAAATAAACATAGATCACAATGTCTTGACATTTGAATTTCGAAACAACTATTTGATATTCTCGAGCTGAATCCAAGATGGCGGTCATGACACTCATATCTCCAATCCAACAGAAGCAGTCCTTCACAAATTATCATTACTGAAAAGTTGGATCAGTTTTCTGCAGAGGCCTTAACACGGGAAGTGTCTTAAAACATATGCCTTACCGTGTACAGTGAACGACAAAAGTAAATGGAGGTTGGAACAATAAGAAATACTTGCTTTTTCCTCCAGTAGAATTGTTTCACTGTGCGCCTAATAGTTTGAAAACCATCAGAGTACAAATATCTGCGAAAACATGGCATGCCAGGATATTCCTCCATTTGGAGATAGAAATAATGAGTAGGTGAGCATCGCTTAGAGAACCACGAGACAGATAGGCAGAAATGCCATTCATTAAGTTCTAAGAGATAGGAATTAATGCAAAGAAAATGAAAATTATAATATGGAGATCATTCAGGAATCGTCATTTTGCATTTTAACAAAACTTGTCTTGTTCAAACACACACACACACACACACACACACATACACACACACACACACACACACACAAACACACACACACACGCACACGCACACACACACACGCACATACACATATATATCGTATTGTTTTTTATGTTTTGGGATTATCCGCACCTAACATGGATAACATGTTAGTCGTCCGGCTACGCATCCAATGGACGACCGTTTAGGAAGACGAGTGTTGAATTTTATTTTATTAACAATTACTCTTGAATATAACTTGTTACCTTTACTTATTAATATTAAAATCGAAATTTCTAATTTCGCTTTGATGTGTGCCATTGTTAATATTGAATCTTGTAAACATAAGGCGGTTATAAATAAAAACAATGTCAACACAAACCTATTGCAAAAATTGTTATAATGAAGAAATTTTGAAACAATGAAACACTTGTTAATTTGGGACTTCACTTGTTCAGACACGTTCGCTCCTTCCAACCTCCCTTTTTCCTCAATCCAGGTGGGAAATATCGCCAGTCGAAAACCTAACATCACCAAGTCACGGAGATACTGGACAGACACTATTCCCATTGTTTTAACCGATATTAAGCAGAAAGACAGAACGGAATTAATTAATGAGCTTTCCCTCTCGGGATCCATTTTTAACAGTTACTTTAATGAACAGGATCGCAAACCATGGTTTTCTAAATTCCAAATTCCTCGGAAGATCTTAATTACTATTCTACGAGGGCGTACTAATCACACTCGCCTTAAAGCCCACATGCATAGGATTGGCTGCAGAGAATCTCCAATGTGCGAATGTTTGACAGCAGAACAGGACTTTATTCATGTCCTTGCTCATTGTATTAAATACAAAGCTAACCGTAATTCTCTTTTAAAGGCTCTATACCGTACGAAAATAATGAAACCTATATCCTTCGAAAATCTCCTATTTGACCCTAATAAAGAAACGGTTTATCTTATTCATTCTTTTTTTTTTAAATTGGTAAAATTATTTAACATGCTTCTCTTGAAAAAAAAAATGATCAATATGTAATCAAGATAGAACTTAATCTATAAAGTGTGCTGTTGCTCATTGCTTCAACAAAGTTTGTGCAAATACATAGAAAGAACCATGCTAATGTAGGTCTACTTGAAGAAAGACATGCAGTAATCAGTCCTGAAACTGAATGTTCTTAATATAAATTCATTTTTGTTTTCTTCGTCTCCTTCTCCTATCGGAAACTGGAAGAATCTAATTCAAAACGCAACGTTTTGCAAAGACATCTCCACGATAAATGTGATTTCAAAGTTTAAGGAAAATTGCATCTTCCATGCGCTTGAAGAAACTCTAATGGTTTTAACTTACATGTTAAAGATGTGTCTGTAAATGTATTTTTCAATTGTCCTCGTTAAGGCAGGCTCAGGTCCCATCAGTCTCAGACTTCAATGTAAACAAAATCGAAATCTTACTACGAAGAGCATTACGTGTAGCACTGGGAGTCATGAATAGCCATCCAAATGTGCCTCTTCATACTGAATCATACATCATGAATTTTCAAACCCGACGTCACTTACAAGCTGCAAAATTTTTATTGAAAACTCGTCACTACAAAATACATCCGTTCAACAAAGTTCTTCAGGAAACTCTCAATCTCCAAGAAAAACGCATAAGATTTCGGAATACTATTTGTTAAACTTTATCCAACCAGCTTTCAGAAGAATTATCCATGTTATATCAGCCTAAAAGAAACCCTCTGTATAAAATTCAATGCCCTCTAGTTTCAGATATCCCAATCCACTACCCGAAATTTAACCATATATCAGAATACCGTGCTAATTGGGAAGGTTTCTACTTCCTATACGTAGATGGCAGCAAAACCAACAACTCAGTCTCCAGCGCAGTTTGGGACGAAACGAAAAAATACGCTTTGAAGTACAAATTAAACCCCCTCCTTAGTTCCTTTTATAGCGAGGCGTTTGCTCTTTTCAAGTGCTTAGGTTATTCACTACTTCTAAATGCACAAAAAATCCTCATTCTTACAGACTCACAGTCAGTACTGCAGTCCATGAGTCGAACATACAAAAAATCCTTTAAATCGCATCCACTCATTTATGACCTCTTAGAGCTATATCATCTAAACATTAGCATTCAAAAAGACATTCACTTTTACTTCATTCGGAGTCACCGGGGGGTCCACCAGGATTACGCGGACCTGCTCGCGCGGAGCAGCCATCAATTAACCCACATCACTCAGTTAAATCTTTATTACCTAGATCTCTTACCGCGCTGTAGGAAAAAAATCAAAGATCAATGGACTAATCACCTTATGGAAGAAATTCAAACAGGTACTACTACCTTTCGACTCTATTACGATCAAAATGCAACAAAACCTTGGTTTCACAACATGCGTGTACCAAGACAAGTTCTTCAAACCATTTTAAGAGGCCGCTCCAACCACACTCTCTTAAACGATCATCTCTCGAGAATCAAGATCAAGTTGGAAGCCAAATGCGAGTGTGGACATCAATCTCAGACTTTCCTACATCTTTTAACAGAGTGTCCCAAATTTTCCTCCCAAAGAGCCATGTTAATTAATGCTTTGTACATAACCAGAACTACTAAACATCTCTCTCTGCAATCTCTATTATCTCTTCCGACTTCTACATCAGCTTACCTAATCTACAGCTTCTTCAGGAAAATCCACTATGACTGCACCTGAACTTTACAAACAAAACTGTTATACATTATCCACATAGACCCATTGTTTTACGGAGAAGAAAAAAGTAAAAAGAAAACTAGGAAATGTTATCAATCTATTATGGTGCACCAATTTTAAGATCATCAAGTTCAAGAATGTCAAAACGTGGAGCATAGCTATAAACTATTCCACTAGTTGCAGTAATAAAGACCAAGACCAAGACCAAGAAGGTAGGCTCATGTAGAGCAGCTAACGAAGAAGAAACAAACAACAACAACAACGCCAGTTTAAAAACATTACTTATCATGAAGCCTTTAACCTGCTGAAACCGAAATTTTCCTCAAATCCTGATTTCTTTCCACCTCTAATGAATGTTTCAGCCTCAAAACTCTCATCTAGATCGCTTTCTAAGAAAGTAGCAACTGATGATAAACATACGCAATACTAGTATCTTGATTTCAAGGAACAATGTGCAGTTGACAGTACAACTCAAACTGATAATATGGTGGAAAAGAATGAAGATGGAAACACTGAAGTTAATAAGCCAATTAGGGTTAAAACCTTAGGCAATAATAAAAGACTACGTTGCCAAGAAGATGCCCCAAGTGGTTTTTCCATTAATTCTGATTCAGATGCCTCTAAGGATATTGAAGCAAATTTCGAAGAAGCACATTTGTTACTTCACTTCTCTGAAAATCAACAATGTTCCTACTCGTCGCCTACCCATTCTTATTCTAGGATTCCAGAATCTACTACGGATTCTATTTGTTCGCTGGATTCAAGATCAATTCGACAAGACTTAGCTGAGACTATTAATATCACAATGAATTTATTAAGTAACAAACCTGGTTTCGACTGGAATGGAGAAATTTATGCTAATTGCCAGAAAATCATGAAATCCCTGGATCATAAAACGGCAATGTAAGACTAGATTTGAAAGTTTCAAAATACAGCTTACTACATTAAAACAGTGATTACATAATATACAATGTTTCTAAAGTATCTATGTGCGTGCTCTGCATCTGGTTACGTTATGGCCTTCGATAACTCGTCACTTATCTTTAATATTATCCTGTTTCTTGTTAATGAGCTCTAATAAGATTAGAGCGATAACAGTTCTTTGTTGTTTCCAAGGTCTTCGTTAAGGCAGGCTCAATATGAGCAGCTAACGAAACAAAATAAAACAACAACAACAACCAGTCGAAAAGAAGAAAATATAATAATCTTGCACAAAAGTACCATTTCATACCCATTCATAAAAGAAATAGGTAAGCGTATCACAGAATCATCTGGTGATGATAGAGCAAGCACCTTTCTTATTCAAAGAATATGTATGGCAATTCAAAGAGGTAATGTAGCTTCAATCCAGGGAGCCATACCCAAAGGCAAGGACTTAGATGAGATATTCCTACTGTAATTTTGATTTACTTGACGGAACGTTTGTCACTATCCATAATTATAAGTAGGTAACCGTTAACATGAAGCCTACCGTTGTAGCAGATGAAATGTGTCCTGAAGGAGCTGAACCATACATGGAGATGGAAGAGGTAGGAGTTTCTGATGGCCTGTTTATGTGTTTGGCGGTAAATGAGAAAGCAGTTTATACAGTTTTTCAATGATTTCGAAGACATAGTTGATGATAACGATCTGCAGTGATTGTGATGGCGGCCTTCCGAATCTTCTGAACTTAATTCCTTTGCCAGAAATTATGTTTCTATATATTTATATTTATTATTAATTAAGTATATTTTATTACTATATGTATTTAAGTTACTCAAAACATTTGAAAATGATGATTTAACTATTTATTTTATTAAATCGACTATATAACACTTCAATTTTGAAAATCTATTTGGCACAAATTCAACAAATATGTACAGCGATATTATACTACCATGTTTATTAAGATAGTTCGTTGATTTAATGCTACCGGTACATACAAGTTGAAGTTGAGCTCAGAATAGTTTTGGAACAGTCGGAAGATTTTGCGTTACAATCTTCAGGATGAAGTGTTCATAATTTCTTTCAATACATTTTCCCTTGTCATTTACTGTGCCCGTTGGTTGGACCAAGACAATGTGAACCAGCATGTTTGAGGATGTGAGGATTTGAAATTTCAACCATCAGAATAAGGTAATGATATTGTGTTTGAATAGTCCTACACTTTCTACCAGCTAACCCTACCTTGTCCCTTGGCATCTTCGAGAAAATCAACGGTTCGGGCTTCTCTTCAGTATACGTTGGGCATCCTATTTGGAACCAACCATAAATGGAGCAGTCATAGGTGGTGTCTGTGAAAGATGATGTGCATCGAGTGTAATAATAATAATAAAAAATCTAACCTACTTTTTCTAACCCGTCCTCGTTCGCTATTGCTCACTCGACATACTGTTCGTGATTTTTGTAGCAAAACATCAATAGTGATATGGAAATAAACGTGCCACTATGATGTAACAGTACCATGATTGCGATTCATGAACTTGTGACTTATTTCGTTCGGAAAAATCACGCCCGGGATGTAAGCTAAAGTAATACCAATTACCAAGTTCATTATATGACATCCAACTAGAGAAGTTGTGCGCTAACCAAACCAAATATGACCTGACCTAACCTATTCTAATCTAACTTAACGTGTTATAACCTAACCTAATCTAATCTAGCAGGAAAATTGAAATAACTTAAATCTAGAGAGCCTTACCGAATGTGGATGCCATTATACCTAATAAAAGCCAAATCAGAATTTAAGTATACATTTCGTAATGCACAAGATTTTTCTACTGAGTTCAGACGGAGTTAGACTTTAATATAGTATGCAAAACGTTGTTAAGGCTCTCGACTTAAGTGCGTATTCAGAGGTTCCAACCTTCTTGACTTCAGTTGATGATATTCTACACTGTAGATGTCCTAATTGCGGTTCCAAGAAGGATGCTTTCTGCAGGCTACAGTCAACCATAGAGGGGTTTAAGTTATTGTTGAAATAAAGCAAATTAATTAGATTGAGTATGAGGATATATTGAAGTGTTTCTCGTCTGCAAGATTTCCTCTATTACAGAAATTTAACTAAAATATCTGTGAAAATCCTCGACACCTTGCTTTCTACTAGTATTGAAAAAAAAAAAGGATACTTCGAAATAATTACTGGATATATTTGTGGCTGTGTTATTAGCCAACTTGGTAATTAGAAGAAATCTAACGGAAAATGTTAGTGGTATCAATAAATGCTTGTGCGAATAATAAATTACGTAAGTAGTGTGTTTAGGAAAGAAATGGACCTTTTAGTGAGTCAAAAGAATTGGAGAAAATGGATAATTCCTAGTGTTCATTCATGATATTTAGTGTAATCTTGAAAGAATTGTTCATCAGTGCTTACTCGGCTTTTATTCAGCTGGATTTCATATATAAGAAAATCATATTACAGTCGGTTCTGAACTAATCAAAGCGTATTTCTACGCCTTAGTGGTGAAGTCAATAATGATCAAATTCTTACTGAGAAATCAAGTTTTTTTTTAAAACTAGTTGTAGCAGTATGGACTTTAGACAGTGATGAATTCAGGGGGTGAAAGTCCTTCCCGGAGAATAAAGATTTTCCCTTGGGAGAATTTGTTGAATTTGCCTATTATATTCTGTTATTTTTTTTAATCCACATTACATGAAAGAAAGTAAAGATTTTCCAATCCTATTCACAACAGCTTCCCACGTGTTCATGTCCAAAGCGTCTTATCTCCATCGAATAAACAAATTTAAGAAATAACGCTTATTATAGTCTGATCATTGAAATCGAAAACCGAATCTCTGAAATTATATTAATACTTTCTTGCTCTTGTGTGCAGCGATTTTTTTTTTAACTTGCCTGATGTACATTGTGAAAGATGTTGCGGAAATCGCTTGTGTAACATTTAGAGTTAAAAAAAAAACCTGCCCCTTTCAGTAGTTCTGAACCCCCAAGAAAGGTTTCCAAGTGTTCGTTAGCCTATTTGTTTTTCAATAAAGCGCTTAATGGCACAATGATTTTCATTTCGTAGCTAGGATGGTACCTTTAACTTGGACCCTGGCTGACTTCTTTCTACTCCCTTATCTTGGCTTGAGCATTAGATGCCTAAAAGCCAAAGATAAAAAATCAATTCAATTCCATTTCCTAGCCCATCTGACTGCCTCTCTTTTCATTACTTACTCACTCTATTTCTTACGGAACTCGCAAGTTCATCGTCGCAGTAACAAACGTTCTCCATAGAATTCTATCCTGAGCAAGATCAAGCCAGTGTTAATCACAACTCGATCCCTTCTAATATTATCCTTCCAACGTCGTCTTGGTCTTCCTAAAGTTCTCTTTCCGCCCGGCTTACCAACCACGATGGAATATAATAATCACGGGCGGATTTAGGAGAAAGACAGGGGGGGGGGGGGAGGAGAACGGAGACCCTGGTGGCAATTACTTTAAAAGCTCTTTTTTTAGAATGGAACATTTAATATCATTCTGAAATGACTGGGGGGCAATGCCCCCCATAAAGCCGCCTATGAATATAATCTTCATTTTCCCCCCATCCGACCTATATGGCCTGCCCACCTTAGTCGTCGCGATTTAATTATTCTTACAACATCGGGTGAGTTGTAAAGTACATTAAGTTCTTCATCATGTAGTCTCCTCTGTTCCCCAGTCATCTCTCCCATTTCGACCCGTATATCTTTCTCAAGACCTTATTTTCAAACACTCGTAATTTTTGTTCTTCTGCTAGAGTCGTACTCCAACTTTCGCAATCGTAAAGTATTACCAGCAGAATAATCCTTCTGTATATTTTCAATTTTCTTGGTATTAATCGCAAGGTTAGGAGTTTCTGGACTGAATAGAGAGATGCGTTGCCCGATGCTAAGCGACTTTTTATTTCTTCCGTGACCTCGTTCTTGCCTGTTACATATACACCCAAGTATTTAAATTTGTTTACTTTCTCTATGTTCTCATTCTTAATTGTTATGTATCTATTTCCGATATTCCCTGTGTTTCGGCTTGTTATCATGTATTTTGTTTTATCTATGTTTACCTGTAGACCTATCTCATCACACACTTCTATTAACACTTCGGTTTTACTTTGTAGTGCATCTATATCGTCCCCTATTAAATCTACATCATCCGTGTACACGAACAATTGATTCAAGCCATTCAATGTTAGTCCCTTTTTGTCCTCTTTTATTTTCTGAATCGCATATTCTAAAGAAAAGTTAAACAGCAGTGGTGAGAAGGCATCACCTTGTTTCAAACCTTTGCGAATCTCGAAACTATCTGACATATTCTTACCTATCCGTACTCTGCTTATGGGGTCACTGAGACACATCCTCAATAGTTGAACAAGTCACATGCGCTACCTCCTGAACTACGAACAGTGCTGTCTGTATCTGGTGTGCTTTTGTGGTAAGAGTTCGTAGTGTATCATACCACGATAATTCCACCAACAGTTGTGCGTCACTTTTCGTCCATGAAGAGGTGTTTTTGTGGTTCGTCCATGCAAGTTTCTAGAACACAGGCCTTGGGTGAATTCAAGATACTAGCCTTAGGAAAATGCTATTTCTATTTGATTTATAATATACTAACATGAACTAACCTAATCTTTTAATTTCAAATCAAAGTTAAATACATATAACCTATTTTCCCAATGTAGAGTCCTAAGGATGTGTGAGGCAGTGATCTAGAACCGTCCCTTTGGGAGGGTTCTAGATCGCTGGCCCACATAATATTATACACTGGGAAAATAAGTTATTTGTACTTACCTTTGATTTGTGAGTAAATGTTAGGTTAAATTAGTTAAGGATTTTAAAAGTTTCACTCAGATACAGGGATTTTGATCACACTTTTCGATTTTTCACTCACCTCGTAATATTCTCTAGAACAGTTTACAGATCATCAGTATCTTCTATAAGAGCCTATTATTATTGAGAAGACCTGATAAAAAAAAGCTGAACATTTACAAAAGTACACATCAATTTACACACGGAGGCAACTTACATAACTAAAGAAACAATTTAGAGAGCATACGGTAAATACGTACGTTTGTTTAATTTTGTACTAGATTAAAGAGTGAACCATCACTCACAAATGAAAGTATCTATTGAATCGTTAAAAAACAATTTCCAAAATATGTACTATTTATTCGAGACAAATACAAATTAAAACTCTAATTTCATAATTTTTTACTTAAGTGGATGGCATTCTAGAATCGTTCTTCATGATTACTTAATCTTTTGCTGGTAAAAATTTTTCTTCCTTATTTACAACCGAAATAGCACAGCTCCACGGCTACGCGTGAAGATATATAAACAAAAGAATTTCACAGTTCTGTGTATAGTTAACAAATATCTTCTGTTATGTAATATGGATGGAGATTTATACTTACAAAAATTTGAAGTACTATTTACAACAACTGATTTTTTTTTTTTTTTTGCTTAAGAACACGTAATGTGCACATAATTTTTAAAGTTGTGAAAATTTTATCTTTTTGATGAAGTACTAGTAATTTGAATATCGTTCAATTACATTTTTGCACTCAAGAATGTAATAGCCGATGTTATGTTCCAAGGAATTTGCACAGCGAACTGCGCGTGAGGCCTTTGGGTTTTTACTTTATGTAAGCTATTTGGTTTTGTGAAGACCCTTCTGCAGATGGTATGCACTTATTAATTAGATGAAGAGGAATACATTTTAGTTTATGTCGTAAAACGTCCGTTCGTCAAATATTGTCGTCGTCACATTTGTTTACTTCTGATGAATAATATATACCAAAGTCATTGCACAGTTTAACAGTCATTTTAAACGTCTTTCATGTTACACAGCATCACAGTTTCAAAGACGAGACAAACGCTTGGACCTTTTTTTTTTTTCACATTCACAATACATTATTGCTGGACAAACACACACTTACCAGGACAAGCTTGTTTAACTTTTTTCCTTAAGATTTTAATAGCATCGTTGTTTTTCCGCAAACCTGAAATAACATTTTTGAATGTCCCTAAATCTTTCAAGAATTGAAAATTTTCTGGATCACTTTCTTCTTTCCTGAGCTCCTGATGTTTATACATGTCCCTGTAATGAGAATTTGATGCTAAAATTGTCAGTCGCATCCACAGATGACATCTCAACGTCTTCAGTGTTTTCATTTGTAGCTAATTTCTCTGTTACTATTTTGATGACTTACGCAGTCTTCTTTCTTTCTAGGTCATTCATTCTCTGCTGAATCTTGAAAATCCTATCAGAGATCCATCATCGAGCAGCACATAACGAATTACTGATGTACTAAAATGTCAATCCACTCAAACTAAGACAATATTTGTTACCACGTACCTGTGACACTTATTCCAAAACACGTAGGAATATTGACAAATACACGAAAGTTTACATCCTGCGCGTTTATAAAAATCATTTTGAACTAACTCAAAGACTTTTTGTTTTCTCCTTTACCAATTCGAAGAATTTGTGCTTCTAAATTCTTCTTCTGCATTTTTGTAACTAAGCTCCCATACCCACCATTTGTTTATCCTTGCCACAGTGAGATCCAGGTTTTGAAACTTTTCAACATTTGCTTGTTTTTAGACTATTCTTTCCTTACTTTTGTACTGGATTCACATGTCTTCTTGTTACTTGTTCATCTAGTTGTTAAGGGTGTTGTTCTCTTCCTGTATTTTCTCAGTCCATATCCTGTTGATCTGTTAAGTAGTGAGACAAAGGGTGAACTTCATTGTTAAATCTCGCATTTTCATAAATAGGAGTTTGTTTAACAACTACTTAGGTCTTTGTCTTTAGAAGATATTAATATTAACCAGGGTGGTTGTTCAGTCGTTGCTTATAAGAATTTTTTGTAAAGCATGTAGCCACTCACAGAAGCGCAGGTCAATGCTAACAAATTCCTTCCGTTCAACATACTATATTGTTTGGTTTTACCAATTGTATACAATATCTTGTCAGATTTTCTAGCACATACTCTTTCAACCACTTTATCATCCTTTTCTTCTGCATAACATCCCAAAGCTCATGATTCTTTTGTGTGATTTACATGTGCTACTACCAAACCCAATCCACTTACGAAGGTACCATAATATGCTGTTCGTGGATTCATATATGATATTAAGGACAAATAAGAGCAGCTGAAGTTTGCAAATGACCAAAATTGTCTTCTTTCGAATTGATCTAGGATATAACGTCGAAGACTTGATGGTTCTGCTGCTATCACTCTGAATCCATAACAGGCTGCCCTCTCCAACTCTTCTGTATAATCAGTGAACGTTTTCTCATCGTTATGAACGATATATTTTACTATTACACAGTGAGCCAAACGTCTGATCTGTAAAAGTGATGTGTCAGTAAATGAACTTGTTCCCTCTTCCCAATAATTGCTGTGTTTTGTCACAGGTGCATCCGCTAAGTTTTCTTCGTCGTCATATTTCGTTTGGAAATATTCTTTCAGCCCCTTTCCGAATTGCCACTTTATGCTCCGTTCCGTACCCTTGCTCCGTCGGTTGCACCGTCGATGGTTATCCGAATTCCCCCCTGGACGGGGCATTAAAGTGAACGGAGCAACGGAGGACCAGATGGTCACTTGACCCTCCGTTCGGTTGCGTGCTGCTGCCATGTTGAAAAGAAAACAGAGCGGCATATTGCATGCCAAAATTCATTCTTCACTTGGGAGTTGGGAGAAATGTGTAGAATTGATCACGTGTTGCAAGTTTAAAATGAATGACCGGGCCGAAGTATCTGAATATAAGTATTTTAATAGTTTAAGATTTGATTTTACATTAAGTTATCGATATTGTACCATGTTTTGAGTTATATATCTTCATGATCATTGAATAATTTTAACTTCGCACTGTGAAAATAATATTGTTGGTTAGATTTCCCCAATGGGATTCCATGTAGATATGAACACATGAGCAAGGGCGTCGGCAGGGAGGGGCAAAGGGGAGGCACTTGCCCCCTTGATTTCAGATTTTATGCCAAATACTATTCTATTTTCATATATTTGATGTATGTTTTTGCGCTCTTTTTAACTGCATGCATTCCATAAGAAGCTATTTGAGATTCTCCCGTTACATTTCCTCAACCATAATTATTTCAATGTATGTAATCACGAATACGCAATTTGTACCCACCAGACAAACTATGTTAAAGCATCGAAAGTAAAAACACGAATGCTATTGTTGTACTATTATGTAAGTGTTATTTCTTGTGAGCGTACTCTGTGTTATGAAGTTGAAGCAGTTCCTCTAGAAAGTCAATAAAAAAGACGTCTCTCTTTCTCTCCCTCCCTCTTTCTCGCTTTCACACACACACACATTTATATACTAAGTTTAAAGAGCACGTGTAACTATATATGCCAATTTTAGTAAATAGAAGAATATTCCGACATCATTTCGTCCATTCCGGTGAAATATATTGATGGTCGTGACAAGAATAATAATTGATACGAGTGCTAATCAGACTGTTCGTCGACAAGTTTACCTCGAAATTTTTCACGTCCGTAAAATTAGTATTTTGTTTTGGAGATTATTTGTCATAATGTATAACATGATCTAAATTTTAGTATGGGACCGATATTGACCGAATTTCTGCACTTCAAATATCGGATCGTTAGATTCTAAAAATCGTATGCCTAATTTTTCGTCTCCAGTTTCCAAATCCTTTTGAAATTACCGGTTAGCAATGTAAACAGCTACCGTATATTTCCATTACTAGTTAAATTAGCAACATGTCTGTTCGATCAATTTTGCGTACAGTTTTTCGATGAAATTTTGACGTTCATTATAAATTTAATAATTCGACATGCTTAGTTAACCTTGGTTTCAACTCCAGCCACTATTCTCCGTTCAGTAGTCACTTTTATAAATTATTTTTGCATATTCAAGATTTATTCAGAGCGTCAATTGTATAATGTAGTAATCATCTGTAATGACGTCACTCCTATTATAAGGCCAACTTGTTTCTTTCGTTAAGGTATGTTTTGGACAATAAGTTCATTTCTGTAAGTAATTATGTTGTAAAAGTTTTCTAAATTGATTAACAATATTTTGGGACTAACCTGTGCAAATTTCAGTGAAATTCATTGTTTATTATAGAAATTATGGACATTTAAAGCAACCATCTGACAAACCAACTTTCGTTTCAGCTTAATTAATTCAGAATGTGTAAAATATAGGCGATGCAAATTTGTTTGCTTCCGACAGCACAATAGTAATTCTGTTAAGATTTTATGAAATTCTCAACTCCGAAAGCTTACATTATGTAAATTCAAATGAATAAATTTAATTTTTTGAAATTTTTATATTTCTTCGAACAATCTCGTGTTTCTGTTCAATGAACGTAGTATAGAAAACCTCTCAGTTAACTAGGTACGAATTAAGGCATTAGTTGATAATCCATATACAGTGTGTATAATAATATTTATGATGTGCAGTGATTTATTTAATGTTTGCCATGATATTCATATGAATTTAACTACGAATCATTACGTGAAGTTTGACAGCAATCGATACAAAATTATTTCTCTGTTTCGGTAAACCTATCGTTTTCAGCGATGCGGTTTTAATTAGATTAGGTTGGTTCATAAATCCGTAGGCTAGTGGTAGGATTCTTTCGACAGCTGAGATGTGATAACTTGGGAAAGGAAGTATATATGGAATTACTGCTTATGCTGCGTTGACATAAGAAGTGACTCCAGTATGTGATTTAAGTGAATTGATATTATTTGCATTTTGCGTTATGACACGACGTTTAGATTGAGTTGCGACCGTCATTCGTTGTGTTCGTCGTCTTTATTTCAGGAATTGCGATTCCAGACTACAGGTGTGGGCCCTACTAAGGTAAAGGTAAGACATGTTCTTTTGCCACCCTGTAGACTTCGAAGTGAGTAAAGACATAGTATGAGTCACATATGAATTGATATGCGTATGATCGTTTGAGATTATTCCCAAGTACGGATTTGCGTTTTCCTTTCTTAATCTATCGCTAATCTGAACCAGCTAGTACTTCAGAGTATGAACCGACGATCTAGTTAAATAGATTGGAGGTGTCGCCTCCCTCGTTCTAAATTATTGCTTTTCGCAGCGATCTGGAATCCTCTTTCCCAGATATTCATAAATCTGGAAAACATTTCTGCGCCGCTCGTCTGGGGTGTAGAAAATGTTTGGAGCTAGAGTTTTGGTTACATGCGTTGCGTGGGTACTCTAGGCTCCTGGCGACCCTATTTATATTTCTGGATTGTTTTGGTGTTGCAGTTTTGACTTCACCTAGCCAGGAATTGAGTGTGTGATCTTGGTGATCGTGGGTTTGGGGCCGTTTCACCGCCATCTTGAAGTCCGCCATATTGAATATCGATTTATTTTCTTAAATGGGAAAGGTGTCGTGTAATATATCATTCTGGGCTAGAATTTTACGACAAATAGGTTTCTGTAGTCAGTTTTGCTGTTAATGTGAGAGATGAGAGTATGTGACGCTAGCTTGGGATAATTATATTATAGCCTGGAAACAACTATTTTCCCTGGAAATAGCTACAGAAATGAAACCCAAATACGTTTAAATCCATATCGATAAAGTACTATACTCAGGAACAATTTGAATGCATTTTGTTTCATTTCCTTCGTTTATTTCAAGAATAAATGTGTGTTTCCAGGCTATTGTATTGTTTTCCCATGCTAGCGTCATATACTCTTATCTCTCACACTATTACATTTACGGCAAAACTGACAACAGAAACGTATTTCTCGTAAAATTCTAGCCCAGAATGACGTATTACATGACTTCCTTCCCATTTAAGAAAATCAAACGAGATTCAATATGGCGGACTTCAAGATGGCGGCTATGAAGAATACTCTCCACTAGGAAGCGCCTTCCACTCAGTACCCATTACTGTGTATTTGCTTTCCATTTCTTTCAGCAACTTAAAAATATAATGTTTAACACTTTTATATCACTCTTCACAGATAAGAATTTACCTATTGTATCATCAATTTCTCTTCAACCACTGGCCAATGATAACTAATATTTTATTCACAGGAACCCAGCTTGTTTGTGCTTATTTTAAACATGTATATCTCTTCTAGATCTGAGTGTCTACTTGAAATAGTGTTACTTGTAAGATTGGTCATTTATTTGCATATGATAAATAACTACAATTCCAGTATTTTAAGTGACTCCAGGTACTTAGGCCGGCAAAACAACTAATTAGTTGTCCGCAGGCGCGGAGCCCTGGGCTGTTGCCCGGTTCGCCCGTACCTTAGGCCACCACTGGTGTCACTACATTAATGATTTTCTTGAGGTGACCTAGTCTAGTAATAAAGGGTATAAACATCATATTGCCGTGTTTGTTGGAATTTATTTATGACTCTTCGGCATCTTTGGTACAGGCTGAAAACACGATGTACTTGGATTCGACTGCGCTTTTCAAATTTCCGTTGGTCTCGCGCGAACAAAATTTCTAATTTCTAGAAAATAATTCGACTAACAGTTGTAACTATATTTTTTTAATACATAGTTTTGACTCACGACTTTACATTCCCTATAAATCTAATCAGTGGGGCCGAAATCTAGCTAATTCTGGAATAATCCAACAACGGTAAGCGTCGAAAATCAGCTATAATTCAAAATGAACACAATGATAGTCAATGTAGAGAGACTGACGTCCAGATCACATTAGTAAGCATTATTACCACTTCCGGTTCAGGGACCAGTACTTTTATAATGCCGTTCTATCGCGTATAATGAGAAAAAGAACCGAATATTATTCTCTAACCTAACCTAATCCTTGGTAACTAACTTATTAGTAATAGATATGAGCGTAGAAAAATGTTTTTGACAGAGAAAATGGAGAAACAAGTACAACTTGACACTACCTGGATTTGAACCCGGGTCTGTTACTTAGCAAGCAGCCTGCTTATCCGCTCATCCACCGAGCCACCTTGCAAATAAGGGTTTGGAAATTTTATGTATACAGAACACATTACGTTACAACGGTAATACGTCAGAATGAACTGCCGGATTGATTACTATTATGAGCTTGTACGTTGTAATGAATCCTGCAAGTAGATAGTGCCATCTGCTGCCTAACTGCTCTACTACGTACTCTCTATATGGCTGTAGTATGTGTTGAGAATACAGGTGAGTACTAGGTCTAGGAAGGTGGTTGAGGTGTCGTTGGAAAGGTCTCAGCAAGACTACTCCAAACCCGTATATACCATACACATTGCAGGGGATACGCCAGAGATAGGGGGCAATTTATAACTTTGGAACTACTAGGGCTAGAAAGGTGGTTGAAGTGTCGTTGGAAACGTCTCGGTAAAACGAGTTCAAACTAGGAGGTTTCGGTATTTGAAATTGAATATCGAAATTAGATATCTTTTAATATCAGTATTTAACGATATATCGAACTTAATATCGAACCGAAATATTGAACAGAATATTGAAATATCGAACGGAATATTTCTGGGAACGATCTTATTGGTGCCGCCTCTCCTGACTGAGGTCTTTCTGTCATACCAGGTAAACACGTAGATGGTACCAGAGTTAATAGGTATACTAACTAGGCTTTGGCCGGCTACCTTCCAACATGCTCTCCCCCATAAGTCCTCCATTTAAATTATATATCTATATATTGAAATCATGCTTCTAGGAAATGTTTTCCACTAGTTTACTAAGGTATAAAAACACATCGTAATTAAAAAAGAACAACAATTAAAACAACACTAAAAGGAAAGTTTATTTAGTGATAGTGTAGGTTATTTGGTGATAGTGGGTAGGTTATTTGGTTACATTATGAATTATTAACCAGAACTTTCCCTAACCACACGTACATGAAACAAATGTATCACTCTGATTCATTCCACAAGAGTCGTCACACATGAACGTGGTTATATATCCAATGTTCTGTACCAGACAATTTTCATGAAATGGTTGCATGAAAAAGCTGCACTGAATTCAGCTTGGCACCTGCCTTGCTTTTGACATCTTGTGAATACCAAAATCTACATTTCGTACACATCCAGGTATCATCATGCTTGTCTGAAGAAGTACTGGCGTAAATTCATGTGTTTCAGTTTAAGATAAGGCTTAAACCTAAATTTCATTTTCAGATTTTCTGCCTGTGAAAAAATATTACAGATCCTTATGCACAGAATGGCATAAAGCAAATAATTATTAAAACATTTTCCATGGATTTCACTTAATATTAACATACCCTTAAATCACAACGTAAAGTTTCTCTTTGATTTCTTACCATTGACTGACTTTGTTACAGAAAGCAAGAAATGGCACAGATGTTCTAATACACAGACCTCGTGGTAGCTTGGAATGGGAATGGACTATTCGGCAACAGGTCTCTGAAATTATCACCAAATAACCTTTTCTTACCCTATATAATTTGTTTTTTGCTTCCTTTCCCATTTTCAACATTTTACAAAATTCTTAGAAATAGGTTTGGTAAAGTCAGGTTAGATTCTTTTATTTCATTTAAACACCAAAGATTACGTTTAGCACAACAGTTTTCCAACCGAATTTCTCCTTATGCAGTAAATAGTTCAGTAGGTGGCTAACAGGTGGCCCTATACTTGCAGGATTCATTAACGACGTGCCAGCTCACGCCATGAATGTAACTCAAGATTTTCATTTAATGCCATATTATCGCCTCTATGCCATCTAGGCAGTGACTCTGCTATATCCCCCTAATCCTCGACAGCACCCCGCAATTTAATTTTTTTACGGTCAAAAATCTATAGAAACCTTGCAAAACTCCACTTCCTCCCAATTTTGGCTTTGCACCCCCCAACTGAAAATCCTGGCGGAATCCCTGATGCAAATGCCTTGAAACAACGATAATTTGATTATGGATTCGACTGTAATGTTTCTACTACATGCGTACAGTTGCCATTTCAAAATCGAATAATTGTGTTCTCTTCTGCCATCTAGGTAATATGTGTAAACTAGCTTTAGCTAATTCACGATATTTCTATATAAAATAACCATACTAAACGGTTTGTGCTTCATCTTATCACTGTGTAAAAAATCTTTAAGCTTATGTTTATGGCATTGACAGTATCTTAAAGCGTTTCGTGTGGTCAGTTAGCATGTTTTACGCTGTTTATCTTAGAGCGAATGAGGGAGATAGGGTCGTAGCCTGATCTCAAGGGACCATTTCGGTATTTGTTGACGTTGTTTGGGTATTCTGGAGTAAATTCTTCGACTGGAAGATAAGGTTCTCTCGTTTAGAAAATAGGCACACTTCTGGTGAATTAACCACCACCGGTGCTACTAATGCTATTATACCTCAATTCCACTAGTACTACTACGACTACGAACAGTTCTACTTGTACCATGAATTGAAAAACAAAATTAATTTTATTAAAACTTCGTCTTTCTGGCAGTTTAGCCAAAGTGGTTCTATGTTTGATATGGGTTCTTGACGAGACTATATGAAATGGTAGACTACCACACAGTTGGACTACTGCAGCAAACTTTTCATGACTCAGTATTCACGTACCAACGGGCGGGTATATCAGTTAATATGATATAAATTCAGGGATGTTTTACATTTTGGCATTCCTTTTAAAAAATAACATTTTGAAAGTTTTATTTTAAATTTAAAACTATATACAGGAATACTACAGAAGTTTTAAAATATCCGTTTCAAATATTGTTTTAAAACCAAAAACTCTAAAAAGAGACTTTTTGCCGAAGTATTAAAATATCCTTTTGAAAGTATTTTAAATCCAAAACCTCTTAATATAGGAACATTACAAAAGTTTTCGAAATATTTATTTGAATAAATAAATAAATAAATGAAATCAAAATCTGTAAAGAGAGACACTACAGAAGTTTAGAAATATCCCTTTGATTTCTTTTAACCTAAAGAGGGAACATTAAAGAAGTTTCGATTTTTTTGTAAAAAAAAAAAAAAACTCTAAAGAGAGAAAAGCACCTAAATAATCGTCTGTTGAGCTACCAAACCAAGTAGTATTGAAATAAATGTATTTCGTTTTTACCTGAATCTTCAGACAGAAACCAAACCTTTCACGATTTGTATATTTATTCTTCTTTTAAACCCACTACCTCTTACCGTCTACAAAAAAAGCTACCCTGTGCCATAGCTGCTTAAAGACCATATATCAATTTAATTCAATTAACAAAAATAACTCTTGTTCTTCTAAACTATGGTCCAAGTTCTCAGGTACTTCCGTCTTTACTACAAATAACTGAGAGGCGTCTAGTTCTGTCTGTTACTATCTACTCCAGTAGTAATTGCTTATTTCTTGAGCCAATTTGGAATATTCCTAATCGAAATTCAGCACATTTGTAGGTTTCCCGCTACATATGCAACCTTAGATGTATTTAAGGTATAGATCCTCCCCTCCCCGACATTTAGAGTTTAATGCAAAATTAGTATAGTATATATAGTATAGTGAGCTCCTGCATAGCCTAGTCGATAGCGCGCTCGACTTCAGTGCGAGCGGTCCCGGGTTAGATTCCCAGTGGGAGTTCAAATATTTCGGTGTTGACCCAGCATTGTGACAATTGGGGAGCTGTTGTGAATAAAAGACAGTGGCGATCACAGTGAGAGCGTCGGCTCTCCTCTCCCAACCCGTCTGGTCAGCGTGGGAGCAGTAGACCTTTTCTCCCTTCGGGGAGAGGCCTCATCCACTAGTGGAGTGAATATGGCTGTGATTTATTATATAGTATAGTATGTAATATTATATACATTTCATATCCAGACACACCCTGAAGCCACCCGAAAGTTCGTAAACCCCTCCCAAAATCCAATTCTGTATATGTGCTGTCCATGCAACCCATCATACATGAGTTTTCAAATCATCGTTTCCGAAGTGTTTTTTTTAAACAATACATTTCGTATTAGAGTAATCAGTGTACAGGATTTTCGGTAGACTTCGCTTTTTCCAAGAGAATTTGTTGGCTCTAAAAAGAGCCTTTTTGTACATCTATTTACAATTTGTTTTATATGTATACGTATGCATGACGCTGAGAATAAATACTTATTACTTAGAAAATATGTATCGAGTTTTTCCTATTTACAAGATATGAGCAAGAAGATATATTTTCCTATATACAAACAATATTTATAACCGACATTACGAAATATTTACAGAACAAAATTAGTCATCATCACTGTCTGTTAAACACTGAGCCAGTTCAGAGTCCAAAAACGAATTATCATCGCTTGCGCTTCCATCATCATCATCACTGTCTATCCCCCCAAGTGATATTACAAAACTATCTATAGTGTTCTCTATCCATCCATCCTTTTCCCAGTATCGATTCTCGATGCCAATTATGTGTCTGTCGAACCCTTCCCAATCCTCTGGTGTCACAGACTGTATGGCATCTCTGGTCACTTCTTCTAATCTTCGTAGCGTCAAATCACTTGAAACATTACTTCCCCGCACTATCAGTTTGATCTTTACCCAGGCCATTTCAATAGCATTAAGTTCACACATGTATGGGGGCAAGCGAAGCACCGTGTGACCGTTATTTCATAGGACTTCATCTATTCTAAACGTTTATTCTTCGGGTTTATGCTTTTGTATCAACTGGTATAGTTGAAACTTTTTCACACTCGGAGAAAACGGCACTTGATTATTTTGAAGCCAGTCCATCATATCTTGTTTCACAGCGTACTTCGATGGAGGTTTGTTCACTTGTACACTGTGTATCCATGATAATAACACTTTTTTTGTGGAAGGATTTGGTAAAAGTCTTTCCATAACCCATTTTTTTAAATTTACAGAATTCATCTGTCCATGATAGTCACCAGTAGCCTTTCCTGCTCTAAACATTAAACTAGCATCATCAATAAAACCGTGTTTCGAGCCGGCGATGACAACAATAAAACGATTTGATGAACTTGTGTTTGTTGATACACCTTGTATTGACTCACTTTGTCAGCATTTACCAAATGTGAGATTATTATCAACCCGCGTTTCAACGATATATACAATATTTCTGTCTTGAGATCTGTACAGTTTAATTGATCTCAAATATTTGCCCCACCAATTTACGATATTTGGACGCTCTATCAGAATCTTCCGGTTGCTTCTACATTTTTTTCATTCGAACCCCATAGCGTGAAGTAACCGTCGTAAACTACCAACTTCCCACGGAATTTTTTTTTTCTTTTACTGCCGCTAACAATGTAGGTGCTGTCGGTACTTTTCGTTGATTCACGTAAAAGTCTTGGATGATGTCTTTTATAACATCTCTGTCAAAGTCATCGCAATGAAATCTGAACTGCTCATCTTTTGGCCTCGTTTTACCTGGAGTGGTAAGTGACGATTCTCCAGCTTCAAGTCCTTCTTTTCGTATGTTAGTCACACTTCGCACAGATATGCCCGTATATCCTGACACACGCAAATTAGGTTTTAACCTTTTTTCGTTAGCTTCTTCGTCACATTGTTTTATTACGTTCCGTATAACTTCCCTGGCTTCACTATGAATAGTTTGTGTTTTTTTTTGCGCACTGAAGCCATTATCGAAGAGATAAAGTCGCAAGGAGCAAAGACGCACTAGAGAAAATCACAACAGCACCGGACCAAAACTCACGCTACACTGACTGAATCTCTGAGATGACACCGAGGTGACAATTTTCATACGTCTGGCAACCCTGAAACTTCGCTTGAGTCGGGGAAGGAGAAAAAAACTTTGAGTAGTTGACTCGTCTGAAAGGAAAAGGAAACACACCCCCTGTAGCCCACTTCGTCACCCCGCGTACGCAAACAAGTCAAGTGCCGACTGTATTTCCATCCACGTCTTTTTCCTTCGTGAAATCAATAGTATTTCCTCCACTTTTTCTCTCTCTTACTTCCCTGTTCCACTGTCTTCAATATATATATATATATATATATATATGTATATATATATATATATACAGATGCTTATCAGAATAATGGAAACACCTGAACGAAAGTGCAACTTACCAGATTAATATGGTGTCGGGCCACCTTTTGCCTTCAGAACAGCCTTGATGTGACGTGGGATGGAGGCATAGAGGTCGTGAATGGTAGCAAGTGGAATATTACACCATTCCTCGTGCAGGGCATCGGCCAGTTCTGTGAGAGAGGATGGAGGTGGAAATCGTCGCCGGAGTCGTGTTTCCAAGATGGACCACAGATGTTCAATTATGTTGAGATCTGGGGATTGGGCGGGCCAGGTGAGGTGTTGAACTTCATCCCGATGTTCCTCAAACCACGCTGCAACAACTCCAGCTGTGTGAATGGGTGCATTATCATCCTGGAATATGGCGTCATTGTCCGGGAACAACATCCGGACCATAGGATGCAAGTGGTCTCCTAAAATTGCGACATAATCGTTGGCAGTGATGCGTCCGCGAAGTGTGACCACAGGACCCAATGAAAACCATGATATTGCGGCCCACAGCTTCACCGTGCCGCCGCCATGTTTCACAGTTGGGCGGAGACACTGCAGATCATACGCTTCTTTGGGCGTTCTCCACACATAAACACGGCCCGTGGTTTGGAATAGGGTGAATGGTGACTCATCCGACCATACCACACGTTTCCAGTCGTCAACGGTCCAAGTTGCATGGTCGCGGCACCATTTGTGGCGTGCTAAAGCGTTCTGGTCCCTGATGAGAGGTTTGGCCCGTGCAACACGACCCCGTAAGTTCATGTCATGTAATTCGCGGCGGACTGTGATTGTCGAAACAGGTTGGGGGAGGTGCTGATTGAGTTCCTCCGTCACTTGCGCCACAGTGGCACGACGGTTCCGCGTGACAATGCGCTTTAATACCCGGCGTGCCCTGTCACTGATGCTTTTCTTCCGCCCACTGTTCCGCTTCCCCGATGTGGTTTTCCCGTGTGTTGTGTAGGCCGTCATCACCTTCGACACTGTCCCTGGCGACACACCTAACACACTAGCCACTGCCGTCACACTCACTCCACATAACCGCGCACCAACAATTTGCCCTCTTTGAAACTCTGAGAGGTCTCCCATTTTACACTACCTCCGTCTGCTGCAGCCACTGCACACTCCTGTTCCACGACGCCTGACGTAGTATGGAGACCGACCTAACACACCACCACCAGCAGTCCGGCGCTGCGGTCGCCACGACACCACTGCCAACCCATACATCTGACGTGTTGCCAACTACAGGTGTTTCCATTATTCTGATAAGCATCTGTATACCGTTCAAGTTAATTTAGAACATGATGTCATATAATTACGATTACATCCATCTTTCTTTTCAAGACAAAAACAAACAAGCGGAGACATCTGAACAAGGCTAAATCGGGAGCAAATTGAGCTCTCTTTAAGAATATATACCAGGACAGGGAAACTAGGAAGGTTATACAAAAAGAAAAGACACGGTAGGAGAATGAAAGATGCTGAAAAAAAGTAGGAAGATAACGCAAAGAAAATGATTGAAGAAAAAAAAAGAGGGATTCTTTTTTTGATAAACAATATCTGGAAATAACCAATCACAGGAAACTGTTCTCCTCCTGCTAACGTCCTGCTGATTGTGGTTGACATATTGTTATTTCTGTCGTTTGTTTTGATCTGAGATACGCATTCATTAGTTTCTGTCTCACTGCTTGTGAAGGTGTTTTGTTTTCGAAAAAATGCTTTACGAAGAATTTTGATGAATCTTGGTACAGTGAATGTGGGATGACCGTTATAAGGTGTCCGCCTTACAGATGTTTTAATATCTTCTTACCTAAATTTTTGAGCAACCAAACAGAGCATACGCTGTCGCATGAAGCAATGATACTGTATGGATATAACTAAAATCTTACTTACATTACCCTCCGACATGTATACTGTACGTCAGCGTTTCTCAACCGTTTTCATGCCGCGACCCCCCGTTACCATGCCTTCTGCCTGGCAACCCCCAAAAGTATTGTTCTTGTTTGTAGTAAGCGGTTTTGTTTCACTTTGTATTATATATCCTCCTGAAAGCTACAACTCTCTCTCTCTCTCTCTCTCTCACACACACACACACACAGAGAGAGAGAGAGAGAGGGAGAGAGAAAGCATGGAAGAAGACGGGGAAATCACGAATCGTAGGAACTTACTGAATTGTACTATTTTGAAAAAATCTTTAATTTCTATTTGCTCCCTCTTGGCGTGAATTCTTCCCTTTGTTTATTTTATTTTATAGCTTTTATTGACAACTTAATGAATTTACATGTGATCTTTACCACTAGCGTCTCAGGGAAGCACATGTTTCCAAAACTCCGCCCACTGTCGCGCAGGCACAGAACTCCTTGGAAAGAGCAGAACTCCTTGAACTATTATTACCACTGAAAAGCGCTCCTCACTCCGCAATTAACAGCTTGACCTGGTGGCCAACGTATTGGGAAGCTGATCGAGAAGTCCTGGATCGAATCCTGGCGTCGTTACTTTCTCATTTTTTTTCAAGAAAAATTTTTTTTTTCTTTTTTATGCATATACGCACACTAGGAAATTTAATAAAAGTAGTGACCAAGGGCACTTGGAGGTTAGGTATATCATGTTTGGTGTTTTTTCATTGCACACGCGACTTGCACAGATACATTGTTTTCACGTGCCCTTGCCTTAGACGCGAGTATCTTTACCTTGATACGAATTGAATTCTATGTATTAATACATTAATGTTGATATAGACACTAACGGCATTGAACGATTCTAAAAAATGTAATGCAATAACGATGTGAAGGGCTATGTATATGTGTGTGTTATTTAATATAAAATTGTTTTTTCGATTGTTATACTGCAACGTAAAAAATACTTGTAACAATGCCGTGTTCTATCATTTTCCCGGGAAACGATTAATTTTCAGCCGTGCGATAAAGCCTAATTTGGGTAGACGTGTTTTCTTAGAGCGGCTTTCAAAAGATAAAGTAATGGAAAAAGCGCACACTTATAAAATTCATAAACGGCTAAGAAAGCGAGTAAGTCGATCGGAAGACCTTATCGACTCCATTTTAATATCAAAGCTCGCTTTAATCGATGACGAAGAGGAGGAAAAAACGAGGAGAGATTACGCTTCAGCTAGAAGTCTTTACTGACAACACAAGCTAAGGCAGCAAAGAAAAGGACCTTTCTGGCCAGTTTTTTCTGTTCCCACTACATCATCACAAGTGATTCATGATGCTCAGCCACTTAGTGAGACACCAACAGTCCCTGAAAAACTTCAGTCGGTAGAAAATGCGAAGAGGTTCTGGCGAAGCAATGGCACCAGAGCCATTGTCTTACTAAGAGAAGACAAACGATCCGCCTTCTCAGCAGACAGACACACAAGTAACCCAGAGTTACAGAGACTACTTCGAAAGTTGAAACGAGAGGAGAGAACAGAACTGTACTGGTCCCAATTTCCGATGGAGGAACTTGACGAGGAATATGATGTAGAATTGGAGGACTTACTGGAGTAAGACAGTGATGAGCCAAATCGACTACTAGAAACAGCAATTTTAACATTATCCCATTCCAATCGTCAGATAGTCTTAAGATATTTAAATCTGAAGAGAGTAACAAATATTTATGGTGCTGTGCTCTCGGATGCAGTGAGATATGGATTAGCCTGTATAGCTGTTGAACCAGCCTCCCTACAAGCTATTGAGAACGAATTCTGGCTAAGAAAGTATGGAAAAATTTCTTCAATTATTTTGAACAGTTGTATTCTCGCCTGTGTCACTTCTACACAATGTATGGTTAACCGGGGAACTCGCGGCAATTCGCAGCTCTCTAGCAGAATGTGCACAAACACATAGATGTGTGTCACATATTAAAGAGTACGTAGAAGAAGATGATGAACATCTCTAAGGTTAATAGCAGCATAACCGGAAGGAATTTCTTAACCCTTAAGAAGCAATATCCCAATTACTGCAAAACAACTAATTTGTTAGCCGTGCTTTCAATATCTACGGCATCATACTTGCTAGCAAGACAATTTTGGAATTAAAAGAGTCTGAGACTTCCAAACAAAAGCACTTCACAGTACATACCGGTATTCGAGCGACTATCATGTGGTTACCTAAGGATTCACATTTGCCTGAGCATTGTTAAGGTGTTTCAGAAATCAAGAAAATTTATTTGTTTAAAGTCGATTAGATTTGGGTTTAAAAATAGTTATGGTGAATGCGAAAATAAGGAATTTCGTTCTTAAAAAGAAAACTGAAGTTGATGCCACTGCAGAAGAAATTGTCTTGCGACTTGTCCTATCACGTCGTTCTTCCTCAAATATAATCATGTTCCTTGAACCTACCTTTAGATTCAAGTAAGTTGACAAGTCTGGGTACTTCAACTTATGTATTTTCAAGTCTTCCGTCTTCAAGAGATAATCTATTTTATTTTCCTTACATTTATCTTCACTATTCTTTTTAACCTACTTCATCATATTTGTGTGTGAATTTTTCACTTTGCCTTTCTTCTTCCTCTTCTTCTCTAGTTATCAGTGAACAACTACTTTTTAAAGTAACTGTAACATCTGATAACGACTATTTTCATTCCTTTCCATTCAAAATTATCTTTCATCTGCTGAAGATATCTCAGGTTAGAGTACAGAAGTTCCTTGAAGACAATCCAATAACGTTTTTTTTTTATGGCTAAACAAGAAGTTAAGCTTAATACTAGTCAAAATGAGTGTGTATGTTTTGTTAACTAATTTTCTAAAAAAAAAAAAAAAAAAAAAAACCTACATTCTTCAGTAGAAGTTAAGAAGAAATTGTGTAAGCCAAAATATAAGAACTAACACTCAACATTTGAGTTTTTAAAGACCTGATGAAGAGTATTTCAACTCCTCCTCCCGGAACACTTTTATATAAGAGTCCTTGCAAGATAAATGTGTGAAAGTTATTTCATTTATGGACTGAAATTTAACCAGTGATGTTACAATGAAAGGATTGCAATGTTTGGAGTACATGGAGGTACAATTAAGATGAGTCTATTGTGTTGTTACTACTTGCAAGAAGTTCGTCTAGTGTAGTCAAACGTTTATTTAAAAAGTTGCAGAGAATGGCTGAATTACTCAACTGTATTCTATAAGTCAATATGATGATAGTGTTTAACAAGCATCTGTGATGGTCAAGTTTCTATTCTTCCCTTACGTTACTGTGAGACACTTGTGAGCTCGTTTTGTGTAGTGTGAATCACTAATACTTAGTATATTCTCTCTAGGCTAGATGAATCTGGTCTGTGATGGTGTTTCTTAAGTCAATATTATGGTGTATAACAAGCACCTGTGATGATGTTCCTTAAGTCAATATGATGGTGGTGTGTAACAAGCATCTGTGATAGTCAAGTTCCTGTCCTGTACGTCGTCGTCTACAAGTTTACCAACTCTGCGAACATTTTGTTTGTGCGGCTAAACATATTCCGCAGTCATTACACAAGTGTAATTAAGTTTTACTTTATATATATATTGGATACTTTATATATATATGTTGGATCGTATCATTTTCGGAAAGAAGCCAGAAAATTATTTAATGAAAGAAACAGCTTTTAACTAAACAACTAATATCCACAGTAGTCACAGAAGATATAATTTATTTCGATGTAGAAAATTCACTTATTAGCAGAAGTAGTTCCGAGACAATTTTATAAATTCGTTTGTCTACCAGAATGAAACAAATTCACTGCAAGAAGGAGCGTTACTTAAAAGTATTTGCGTTAATTTCATTGTTATTTAGATCGTTTTAATGTTGAAATTTTTAAGGTACTAACAGTGCAAACATGTCTTTCTGTTTAGATAAAAGAAAATGAATAAATTGTTTAAGTTTATACTGTAGTGAATGCATATTTCTTTAGTAAAAATAATCTTTTGTGTCATGAAGTAAAATAAAATTTCTGTGACTGCTTACAAATACCATATTAATCATCACAAAACAAGTTATTTACATTGATTCATATTGTATTTTTGTAAGCACATTTAGACTCTAATGAGTCTGAATTATTTAGGCTAGAATCAAGATTGATTTATTGATTAATTTGCAAACTAGATTTGAAACATGCAAAGTGAGAAAACAGGGAATGTATTTACTTCCGCTGATTTTGCTGTGTAAAACTTTTCCTAACGTGACTGAGAGGAACTCTAAGGAGGCCTCGATAAGATTGCGCTATCGGAATTCGAACCTTAAAACTTTATATTACGAGAGAATAAATCCAACCGTTATGCCAGTCTACACGGCAGCGAGTCAAGAAACAGTGTTAGTAATCAAATAAGAACACATGAAATGATTTGATTAACATCAAATTATGGAAACCAAAAGTCTTATTAAAACAAAACTCAGTGGGATGTATAATGAGTAGAGGGCGGATTTAGCATATTTGCATATTTCTATTTTGATCAATATCCGATTATCTGCATGACTAGAAATTCGATTTAGGCTGTTTATAATTAAATTATGGGGATTTTATTTGGCATATAACGACATATTTTAGGTGTACGTACATATCTTGCTTGTTAGTGAATATACTTGCATATTTCCATAAAGTTTTACGTATGAACTTTTGTAAAAAGATCCCTTCTTTATTTACGGAATTGAAACTCTTCCAGAGGTTATTAACCGTTATTTAAAGCACCACGCTGTCCGATAGGAAACATTGATGGATGCCAAACTGACATCACAGCTGTTGGAAAACCAGAGTATGGAACATACCGACAAAGAAAAATGTTTATCAACTTTGAACTTTTCTCTTGATTATTCTTTGCTTGGTCACCTTATCTTCATTGCACGTGTTTGAGGGGCAGAGGAAACGGAGGCTTGATACCCACTGCGCTTCTTTAGAAGACGGTAGTCGAAACTATATTGTTGCTTGTGATATTAGCGACAAAGAAAAGTTCTGGGTAATTTAGTCCCAATCGCCACTATTAATACAGCTTGAGATCGTGTCGTATTCCAGCATCGCTGTCGTTACTTGGGGCATTAGCGTACTATTTGTTTTACTCTCCGAAGGAGCGCATTTTGCAGAAATATTGTGGGTTAGTGGTTGTGTGTTAATTTTATTTATTAATACAAAGATAAAAATTTATTGGCAAACAGGTGACATGCCACGAAGACTTGGCTTAATAGCTTCTCTGCAACTTTGACTCAGACCGGTATAGGAGAGGGAATTGGAAGAACGAAATAGAGTCGGCCAGGGCCAAGGTTTGAAGATACCATCCCGGTATCTGCCTGGTCTGATTGAAAGAACACATTGGAAAAGCCCTAGTCAGGAACACCTCTGGATTTGAAACCGGGACTTCCGTATGCGAAGGCAAAACTCTACCAACTCAGCTACGGCTGTTCGATGTTGGATTTTCTAAAATGTTAACAATCTCTCACGACTCTTCTAATCTTACATGTACTGTACTTATATAGATCAGTCAGTTGTTTGGAAACAGGTACAGGTAGGATAACAAATTCCAAATAATCTTGTTAAGAAAAGGACGGAAATCGAAAACGTGATACTGCAGGTATCTGATTTGGTAAGATAATTTAGTATATTCCAAAAATTAATGACCGAAGTTTTCCAAGGGTTCTTTCCTCAGTCACACAAAAGAAATGCCGGGATTGTACCTACGAACTAGACCCTGGCCGTCTAGCTTCTAACATATTCTCCCCTACCCTATTCCGACCTGAGTCTGAGATGCAAAAAAACAACAAAGAAACGAAACAAACAAACAAATAAATTCGCAATTCTGTTCCAAACATGAGAAGAGTGCTGTCTATTTGATGTAATGATCAATAATTTTGTCGTTTAAAATGCCTATTTTATATGGTTTAATATATAAACTTGTTGTTTAATGCGTTAAATTGTAGCGCGCGATGTACTCAGGTAAGGTGAGGAATGTGGGAAACAATCAATCCTGGCCTTAAGAAAGGTACAATTCCATCATCTGGTGAGACAACGCGCAACGAAGGAAAGCATCAGTGAGGATGGTCGACTTGAGCACAGTTCGTGCTTACTTAGCCTCCACATTGTTGCTTAGTTGTCTGAGACGTTACCCACCAGAAAGTGCAGGAGATATAGTAAAGTAAAGTAAGTATAGTAAAGTAATAAAGTAATTGTTCTGCTTCAGAGAAGGTTTACAAAAAAGGAAAGAAAACTTTGAGGTTGATGTTTCATCTTTTAAGAAAAATATTGTCAATTGATATTTGACTACTATTTACAATCTGCATGACCTTATGTGGGCTTACATCTTTTTTTTCTCTCTGCTGTTTCAGTCATTCTGTGCGCTTTGACAGATTTTCAATATACGATGACTTTGACATCTTCCTGAAGGCATCAAACGGTCACTTTACAACCTCACTGGAAATCTTCACGACTGAGTGAAGGGAGCGGTGGGGGAAAAGAAACAATACGGTTCAGCCTTTCTCTAGATGGCAAGGGTACTATAGACAAAAGCCTATTGAATTAGAAAGAAAGAACTGGTGGTTCCTTATAAATAGAGCTAGGATTTTTATGATTTGATTTATTGCGTTCCTTAGACCAATACATTGTACTCATTTGCACGTATGGTATAGAACATGTCCATAATAAGAATACATATGTTCTTAAATTACATAGAATACATAGAAAATTAAGTTTTGTAGCAGTTTTTCGACATAATTCACTTTCATTATCACCTATTTTCTTTACCCTTATAATATTTAGTCTTGCAAGTACTCATCAACTGTATAGTAAATTTTGTTTGTCAACATTTTCCTAACTTCACGACAAAATATATTGATATCCTTAATGTTTTTTAAAGTTTGTGGCAATTTATTGTATTGGGCTATACCGAAGTAATGCGGTGATCTTTCGAAAATTTTGTTCTGTGGGACATTTGTCTAAGATCATTTTTCATTCTTGTGTCGTGTATATGTATATCAGAGTGTGTAGTGTAGCCATCAAGGCTACTTTTTATCAGCTTTAACACCTCGTATATGTACAAACATGGAACTGTTAGCAAATTTAATTTCTTGAAAATTTGTCTGCAGCTCGCACGTAAATGTGTGTGTGTAATGATTCGAATAACTTTCTTTTGTAGTCTAAAAACTGTCAATAGCCCACTTGAGGATCCCCAAAAGAGAATACCATATTTTGCTCTCGAATAAAATGTACCATAATATAAGGATATCAATGCCTTTTTATTTAGAACAGTTGAGAGAGATCTTATTAAGAAGATATTAGATGATGGTGTACGACATAAATTTGTTATATGCGTTTTCCAACTTAGTTTGTTGTCAATATATAGCCCTAAAAACTTAGTACTTGAGACACATTTTGTGGTGGTGTTACTTATTTTTAATTTGGGATAAGCTGGGACAGCAGTATACGAAGGAAAGAAAAAAGACAATTAGTTTTATTGGCATTTAGGGTTAAATTATTATGATAGAACCATTTTTCAAGTTTATTGGAAGCAGCATTTATGTTATCTTGCAGTTCTGAAGCATTACTGCCTTTAATTAGGATATTGGTATCATCAGCATACAAGACCATAGTCCCTTGGTCAATATGTGATGGAAGATCATTTATGTATATGAGGAAAAGTAACGGACCCAGAACTGATCCTTGAGGAACACCTAAATTGACAAGGGAGGGTTTGGATGATAGTTTTTGTTTATGCATATTTTGATCCGTGTATGTGAGTTCAACATACTGATGTCGATTTTTTAAATACGATGAAAACCATTCATTAGTAGTTCCGCGTATCCCATAGGAAGACAATTTCGATAAAAGTAGTGAATGATTAACACAATCGAAGGCTTTGCTTAAATCACAACATATTGAAAATGGATATGATTTACTGTCAATAGCAGATACTATTTCTTGTATGTAACTTAAGATAGCAGTAGTAGTAGATCTAATTTTTAGAAATCCATGTTGTGAGTTAGAAACAATTTTGTTTTGTTCCAGATGGGATAATAGTCTTTTTTTCATAATACTTTCGATAATTTTGGAAAATTTAGATGAGAGTGATATGGGTCGATAATTTTCACAATTACGTTTATCCCCTTTTTTATGTAGTGGTCTGATTAGTGACCACTTTAAATTTTCTGGAAATTGCCCATGATTAAATGATGCATTAATTAAATCAGACAATGACGTAGCAATAGCATGTATACATCTCTTTATTACAAACTCAGGTATTTCAACAGACCCTGCAGAACTACGGCTTTTAAATTTCTTTACGATAGCAATTATTTCATAAGGATCTGTGGGTGTAAGAAAGAAGGAATTTGAGACATGTGGTATTGGATGGGGCTCGTCTATAAACATTGCAGCATTTGGCCTTTCATTAAGGAGTTTATCTACAACATTGTTGAAGAAAGAGTTGAATATCTCTGCAATTGCATGTGGGTCATTGCAGATCTGATTATTTTCGATTTTAAGTTCTATATTTCCTGAAGCTTTATTGTTCATATTGGTTTCCTGTTTTATCAAGTTCTACGCCATTTTTGTTTTATTATCTGCTTTATTTATCAGGTTGTCATAATAGGAACTTTTTGCTTGCTTTCTGACCTTTCTATAAATCTTCTTGTAATTTTTAAAATACTCAATAAATTTTATGTCAGTAGTTTGTTTGCTTATGTATTACCATATTGCGAAATATGTACATAAATGTGTAACAAAAACTAATGAAATATGTCGAATAATATGTAACATCAAATAAAACAAATATTTATTGCAGGGATAAACAAAAACATTTGCATATCCTTTTCAGACATAAAATAGTGACCTAATTACGATTTTGAGAATTCACTGATCAGGTATTTTCCCATATTTCCTACGGTCGTAGATAACTGCCAATCAGAAAGGATAAACGTGTGTGATGAAAATGACCTTTTTACGTCGCAAATTGTCAATGGGACATATTTACTGGGGTAGGTGATCTTGTCATGCCTATTTCGACCCACATTTATTCCAAAGAATCTGAGAATCTCCTGTTTCGTTTTGGAAACCCCTTGCTCATGCATTGAAGAATTTTGGAACATGCATTTTTGTACAGAGAACGTTTGAAGTATTTGACCATGCCGCCTCAGTTCTACTGTTAATGATACTGGAATATCATACTCTAGAGTTCATTTGTTCACACTTTCGGCAGCCTATAACGCCGAAACGGTGTATTTGTGCACCCTCGATGGTCTATACTTATTTAAAATTATTTTCATATGAGGAATTTCGTTAGGTTGCTTTGTCGGCGTTGTTTTGCTGACACCCTGTTCCGAATACCCTGTATATGCTAGCAATCTTGGTCGCTCTCCTTCGTGGGGTATTCTTAATGTAGTTGAAAAGCACAAGTTCAGAAAGAAAATGACAAGATATGTAAGTTTATGTAAAATGAACACAAAATATATGTCATAGAACCAAATATGTAAAATGATATTCAAATACAGTAGAGTCTTGCTCATCCGACATAAACGGGCCGGCAGGGCGCCGGATAAGCGAAAATGTTGGTAAATAGGGAGGTGTTATGAAAAAACCTATTAAACGTCAAACTATGTTAAATTTTATACATTACGAACCTAATAACGGTGTTTTACAATAAAGCAGGAAAAAATAACTGTAAAATTAACAATTTCTTCATCAGTTATTTCATACTGACCAAGTGATCATCATCCTTCATACACTGAATGACATACATAAGTCATAGTGTAGACGGTCGCGCCACCTGATAGAGCCGAGAGCCTATGTTCACAACTTGCAGTTCTTGTTGCCATTTGATTTTTTTGCGATGATATGTCGGATAAGCGAACCTCGGATAAAGGAGACTCTACTGTATAATGATACAGTTCATGAATATTTTTTATGCTCTACATGACTGCAATATGTAATTACATACAAATACTACTCTACTAATAAAGCTACATGTTTTCTTAGTGGAACAGGGATAATTTCTGAGCTTAAATTCACTTGTGGATACAATATTGAAAATCTGTAGATCATACAAAAAATCTGATTTTCCCTATCCCATTGAAAAATCTGTAGACCTGAGAAGGTTAAAGCCCCTCGTACACGATTCAATAAAGCTTGAACAAGAGCGTTGAACAAGCAATTGGATGAAAATGACGTCACGAGCCAGAGACTCCACACAGGAAATCTCTTGAATTCAAGTCTTCTCATCCAATTCGTCCTATTTAGAACCTGTCCTATTTTTATTGAATTCAACGCACTGATCTACCAATCACATCGCTGGTGACTTGAACACGTGATAACAGTGCTTCCGGAATGCTAAAAATTAAGATGTTAACATGGAGCAGGGAATTTTTAAAGCCTTGTTTTTATGATGCGAAATAAAGATATTATCAGAAAATCAAAATAAAATAAATAAAGTATCGCTACAAGAAATTCCATCGCATCTTGCTGAGGTAAAGTGTACCTGATGTTTCTTCTGTAGCTTTTGTACAATCACTATTGCAATAGAAATTGATACAGACGGTTTACTATAATTCCTAATAAAGTTCGTATTGTATTTAGAAGCAGTAGGATATTAATATTTAAAGTACCACTGAGTTGCTCATAATTTATGTGGAAAGGTCGAGTTTTTATTTACTGTATGTAGGAAGTTCAAAGCTGCTAAACATAGAAGTATCTGGGTACACTTTACTTTAGGGCATGAAAAAATGTAATCTTTTCCAACGTGTGTGGAAGGGCTGTAACTTAAAATATAACAAAGTTTCGAGTCATGGAAGTATTAAATTAGAGTGGAAAAGCGAAAAGTACTTGGAACTTCTTGGCTGCTTCCACGTTGGTGAGCGAGCACATTAAACCGTGCATGAAATAGCGAAAAGTACTTGGAACTACTTGGCTGCTTTCACGTTAGTGAGCGAGCACATTAATTTGTGTATGAAATAGCGAAAAGTACTTGAAACTACTTGGCTGCTTCCACGCTGGTGAGCGAGCACATTAAACAGTGCATGAAATAGCGAAAAGTACTTGGAACTACTTGGCTGCTTCCAGGTTGGTGAGCGAGCACATTAAACCATGCATCGCATATAATAAAAAATCTAACCTTCTTTAACCCGCCTTTGCTTATTCAGCATTGTGGCCATGATTTTTGTAGCAAATAACGTGTCATTCATAATACGACGCAATGCTATTAATATACCGCCGCATCCCTACAATCTGCATGTAGTAATGAACGCAAATAAATGTATTCCGACACGAAGTGTCACGATTAGTATGCCTCCACATGGCGCTATCTTGATCAACTGGAGTGCGTATGTAACGAAATAATAATAAAATATGCATTTTCACTTTGGATTGTTAGTTGTCGTTAGATGTTTATAGAAGTGCGTGTAACCGGAAATAAATATAAATTTATAAGGATTGAAAAGAGTTTTAAATAAAGCAATAAAAAGTCGATGTTCGAGGCATCACCAACTACGGAATCGCAGCCGTTAATCAGGTTATTATTTTATTAAAAGCGACCCATATCATGTTTAACATTCACTCCATGTTCCTGCTTCCAACGCAGAAAGTGCAAATCGACTCACGTGCTTTTGGCTCTATCACACTTCCGCTTAACTTATTGAATCGTGTACGAGCACCATCCAAGCACTTTCAACACTACTTGGATACAACTCTTTGATTATACCAGTTGGATCGTGTACGCACTCATCCAACTTCTTGTTCAAGAATTTGATTCAATGTTTATTGAATCGTGTACGAGGGGCTTAAGACTCTACTTTGTGGGCCTCTGCCTGCAACCAACTAGCCCAGCATTATTTACGAGCCGTACCAGTGAGCGTTCAGCATACCTGATGACGCATTGGTACCGACCTTCCATCTGGACCTATATGTATACTTTCCTTGGGCACCTACATCATGGATGCTGACGTAATATTTGAACGACCCCTATCTGGATCCGGATTCGCGTTTCTGATATCCAGATCCGGGTTTCGGATATGCGGACTTGATCGGAGTTTCGGATATCCGGACCATCTGATTCGGAACCTTTTCGATCCCGAAGTGACCATCTCTACATTAGAATCCAGTGGACACTATACCATGTTATGTTTCAGCAGAGCAGTCAATAAGTTTGAGAGAGTAAGGCAAGAGAAAGAGACAGGACTACCCACGGCCGGATTTATACGTCTAGGCGCCCTTGCCCATGACTTCCAGCGCCTCCGCCCGTCCACCCTCACCACTTCCGTCCTTTTCCCCTTCCTACCCTTACATGATGACAAATGACTCTCCTCCGTCTTCTACTCATGAATAATAATAACGAGATAATAATTATTTTACTCTGGTAATGTGTCTAGTTACAAAAGAAGTTTCAATAATATTATAACAATAAAATAATTTCATTACTACAATGAGCAATTTTAAAAAAAATACTGTAGGCTATTTATTGAAAATATGTTAAACTGAACAAGAAGGTAATACAAACTATTTTTCAATTTTATTATTTTGTACAATATTGTTATTACATTTCGTTCACGGCTTTTATGCAGCTTTAAGAAGACTAGCTTCAGCCGTTTTTGGATTCTACTTTTTCTAACATCACAAATAACACATTGCAGTTTCGTGATAGATTTACAATTTCAACAATTACAAACTCTGTGAAATTTCCTAAATACCTTTATAAAGTTTGAGAGAAACAATCTAAAAAATTAACAATTTCAATCACAATACAAAGCACTCAAATTTCCTAAATACATTTATATAAAGTATTCTAGAGGAAATAGATTAAAATATAACAATTACAAGACAAAACTTTAAAGTTTTCTAGATATATTTATAAATTAACAATTACAATACAAAACTCTAAAATTTTCTAAATGCGTTTGTAAATTAAAAAAAAAATCTTAAAAATTACAATTACATTACAAAACACAAAGCAGAAGGACACTTATATCATATAAGGACAAACAAAAACATTTTAAGGTAAATTAAAGATTGATAAAATCGTAATAATTTCTACTAGCTATTTATCATTTATTGATTCATCCTCTTTGCAACTTCTCTTTATGTAAGAAAAAAGAAACGTAGATTTACAGAATTGAACCCAGCTATGTACCGGTATCTTTTAGTCAGTGTATCGGTTTTCCCCTCCAATACGCTAGTTCGCCCCTCAGAACTAGCAAGTTCAAAGTTAAAAAATCTCTAGGACTGGACAAAAGCTACATTACGAACTAATTAGCTGAGTTGAATACGTGGGCAGATTTTTGAATTTTAAACACCATCTCTGGGAATATTCATCTCCTGAAGATATAAAGTCAAGTTAGGGAGAAAATGTTTGTTCTGTCATAAAATATACGTTAAGATAATTTTAAAATTTATAAGGTCTTTAAATCCATCTTTGGATCAGACCAGGATAGGGTATGGGAGGGTCGTGGCCGGTATCTTAGTTAAGGTACCATTTTGACGTTTGTCTGATGAAACTGAAGGAAACTAAAGGGAAATGTCAGTCAGGACAATTGGCAGCAGGATTCGAACGAACGGACCATTGCGGACCCGAAAAGACACATTAGTTTTCCTCATATACAAAAATTAGCGTAAATTACACCTTCATGCATACTTAACACGAAGCATCTCTTGCCCATTAGCAGAGGTATAAATGACATCGATGCCCTGTATGTGACATAGACTAAATAAATAAAAAGTTTTTAAACATATTTTTCTTAAGCAATTCCTAACAAAAAGTAAAAAAAATATAAAACTAATTCTGTGTATGCATGACTAAAAAGAAAAGCAAATTCATGTACAGTCACTTTATATATTCCTCAATTGGTACGCCCCATACTTTTCTTTTTAAAAGTCATGCACAAACAACATTATTTTATACTTTTTTAGTACGAATTGTTTAAGAAAAGTATGTCTTTAAAAAGTTATTTTATTAATTTTTTTTTACCAAAATCCTAAAGTGTTCTGCAATCAATCAAACGCCAAATCGTTTTTTAATATGCGTAATATTAAAATATATATATATATATATATCTGCTTTTAAATTATATAAATTTATAGAAATATATGAAACAACGTAATATTGTGTTGTCACCGGACTTAGTCACTATGCAACATTTCATCATTGTATGAGATCGGAAAATGAGTTAACGCAGGAAGATTTGAGGACACCAGGAACCATTGTGAGCTAAAGAAAAGAGTATATTAATGATTGTTGGTGTGTACAAAAATAAAAATAGGAATAAATAATGTCCCTAATATAAGCTCTAATCTTTGTTGTTCTAACTTTAAATTATCTGAAGTCAGTTATTTACGAGGGGGGTCAGGCGGTTCAAAGGTGACAGTGTTTAGCGCTCTCTCTTATTGTTTTTTTTCCTTTTATTGTTTCCGCCTCGCGTTTTAAATAGCAATCCTTGGAAAGTGCACCCATAGGACCGGGCCCTAGTGGACCTTCTGCATAAATCCGACGCTGGGACCAACTCACCTTGCCTACTGTTCAAATCTGCACACTGCATGCAAAGAGTCAATATCGTCAACAACTTTCGTTTCGTCATTGGTCAATCTTCGTCTTGGTTCATAAATACCGTCCATGTGTTTTTAAAGAAACGACGAAGAAATGAAAATATCAGATTAACAAGTACAGCTTTTTATCATCAGTGTTTTTTTTTTTACTGTCGTGAATTTAGGAATAGTATAAGCAGTTTTGGCTAATAGCTGCTTTGTTTCATTGGTCGTAGCTGTGATAGCAACTTACCAAAAGTAGCAGTGAAAATAGCTTGTCCTTGTAAGCTATTCCAACGCCCCCCCACCCCCACCCGTATTCGTGATTCAGGAAATCTATGTACAGAGGAGAAAACCGACAATGGAACATGAAAGTGACCACGGGATTATCCGTAATAAAAAATAAAACTAAAGATTACCGATACTGCATAGTACCTTTATGTAGGAATACATCAGTTAGGACACCAAATAAACTATTCATATTTGTGCCAAGAGATGAAAAGAGAAGACTGGCGTGGATTCGAACTATTCGACGGAAGAAGAATATCAGTCCCAAAAGTGCACTATATGTGTGTGAGGACCACTTCGAGGTAAGTATAATTTCTTACAACTCCAAGTAATAGCTATATTTTGTTTACTTTTGTGTCATAGAAGGTGGGGGAGAATTTAGATGAGAAAGTATTTGATTAAAGCATAGGATTGAAGAGTTGTACAAGGTTAATGTATGTGTCGACTTCCTAATAAGCAGTTAATGTAGTTCTCTCTTAACTCTTACAGAACTATAAGATGTTTCTGGGTTATTATACGTTTCAGTGACCGATTAAATATTATGTACAAGAACGTAAGAAATACAGGGCGAACAAAATAAATAGTGGCGTGTTCGGGACGACCTACATTGTTCGTTTGTGAAGAAGCTCTTTTAAATTTTTATGTCAGTGCTTTATGAAACTACGTACATAGTGATGTATTGGCCGAAGAAAAATGGGAATTTTAAAAAAAAGCAACAAAAACTTAAATTGTTTTTCTCCTACGAGGCAAAAAACACTGGCTTTATTGACGAAATCGTTTTTCTTTCATAACGAAAATTCAATACTTAGCCCACCTTATGCATTTCTTGTTTCGGTTTAGTAAAATTAATTGTTCTTACGTTAAAAAATGTGCAAAATAGTTTGTACTTACATTACCAATGCAATAAATCTCGTTAGCGCCCTTGTACACAGGAGAGAAGTTCTGTCCACTTGCGGTCTTTAGGCACCTTTCGGCTCAGACCGAGGAAAGTTAAATAATGCAAATTTGTTACAGGTTCACAGGCAGTCCCAATAAAGATGTTCTCTTTTCTAAATGTATATCTATTTTTTTTACAAGTTAACAATTTTATTCTTTCATTAATCATCAAATAATGTGAGTGGCCCGGTAATACTAAAGAAAAGCATTTTCCCCCAAAGTTTCATGAAAAATTAAAAATACTTTTTCCTGTTCTTTTCCTTCGGCGTTCAATTTTTTTCATCACTATACATACATATAAGGCAATGTAGTGTTGTAGTTCTATGGGGCTCTAAGAGGAAAAACCGTTTATATTTTTCTATGTGTATAAAGGTATGATTCATAGATTTGGACAATGCTGAAGGTTATAGTACCTTTCCGGCTGTAGTTTGCTGTACACGAGAGCATTATATTCTCCAGTACTTTGAGCACCCAATGAGTTTTCTGATCTTGACGGTATACCAATTAACTACAATGCCCACAGTGTTTTTGTTAGTTAGAACTTCGTGTGTTGTGCATAAATGTTAGTGCTCCAGTAAGAGGAGATTAAAAAAAAAAAAAACTTTTCATGAGAGTGATATAAAATTATGAAAACGTCGAGTCAGATAACAGGGTTAAGTTGTAATAATTAGATTAATTTTCGTTCTGTTGACCATTATAATATTTGTACAAAAGGGATTGTACAGCATGGTATAGAACACGTCACAAGGTACATGTCTACATTTACAAGCACTATCCTATGCTTTAATCAAATACAACTGAGTCCTACTCGTTGAGGAACGAGTAGGGTAAATATAGAGCTTAAGTTAGTACAAACAGAATACTAATTCTGAGGCAGATAGTATGAAGTGTACAGAAATGGTCAAAGAGGGCAAGTGGCAGCTCAAAGGGCAAATGGTATCCTCAAGAGCAAGTAGTATTCCTCCTCCAACAAGGAACATGAAGTCAGTAAACGATAGTGTACTTTTACTTGGACGTAGGCCTATTCCATCTAGCGCCAATACTTCGATGCACAGTGACGCCAATACACAGGTAGACACCGAGTTCTCCAATCAAATTTTAGATTCATCAACTCCATGAACACTCAAATATCCAGCTATAGCGTGAAAAGTAACACCAACAAAACTGTACAAGGAAAAGTTATTATCCTTGGGGACAGCCATGGCCGTAACGTATTCAATAAGGTGGTGAACAGAATATATGATATACATATTTTAGGTTTTGTAAAACTAGGTGCAAAATTAGGTGATGTAATTGAACCTTGTATGAATAAAAATGAGCTATAAAGGAAAAAAGAATTAGTCTTTGTGATAGATAATACTAATGATGTGACCAGGAGTGAGGCTCAAGGCACCACTAACTCTTTTTACGTGTTACCGAACTAAGACAAATGTAATTGTAGGTAACATTTCACACCATCATGATTTAACCGATTTCTCATTTGTCAATGTAGTAGTAAAGACATTTTAGGCAAAATTTGAATCCGTATGTGTGCACGTCAATAATGTATGCATGTTAGAGACAGTGGCGGTTCTAGAGGAAAAAAACTGTGGGGGGGGGCAGCTCTCAAAGTTGCATATGATATATATATATATATGCTCAGACAATGACCCAACAAATGTTTGTTTGTGTGGGTGGGTGTGATACACATTAGTCATTTTCAATCATTTTTTTAAAATTGCATATCAATTCTCCTTAGGTATATCTGTGAAGGAAATATGTACGTTTAAAACCTTTTTCAGTGTAAGAAAACAATAATTAGTTGAAGCCAAAAAGTGAACATTTTAATATTAAAAAAAAACAAGGTATATGAAATGTGTGCAATACGTTTCATTGGAAATTAATAAAATAAGGTTTACATTCTAGGTAATGCTATGTAATAATTATTACACAAAATAAATTCAAATTAGCTTAACATTAGATTTTTACAGAGTAAAACATTTTTCCCAATTTAAAATAGTAAATACTATGTCAGTTTGTACTTGAATTTTACCACATAATGAGAATACATTACATTTTTTGATTTCCATTGTTTATAAACAGGTTCTTTCCTGATCAGAAGAAGTCGTGTTGAAAATGTTCATTTTGTGATTACTCTAAAGTAGAGCCTAACAATGGAATGTAATTTTTTCAGAAATAAAAGCAAAACTAATAATACTTATAACCAAAGAAATTTGTATCTATATTATGAGTAATCAGTAACTACATATTGATTCTACGGTTTCCAATATTTGCAAACTGATCCACTACCTAAGATGGATCCTGAAAAAGTGTTCCACTTAACTCTCTCTCAATTGATATGCAAGCAAGATTAGAAAGTTTTTTTGCTGACATTGAAGATCTCAAATATTGCTTTACTTGCTTCAAAACAGAGAAACTGCGTTCAGCAGATGCACATGACACAGGAAGCGTTAAGATAATCCTTAAAAACGTCAATTCTGGAAAAGCCACTTTCATAGTTTGTAGCTGAACGAAAAACTCCATGACACTTACGCTTTTCAGGTTACTTTCGTTAGCAAACACATTCTTAGCCAAATACAGTTCCAATTTTAATTTGTTAATATCTTTGAAAAAGTCCTTGTACTTCTCTGCGAAGATCTGAATGAAAGATAGATTAAGGAAGGAACCACGTCTAGGATTGCATGCGTCTGTAGCATCACACAAAATCATTTTCAGTTCACTAGTCATATTATCAAGCACTTGAAACAAGACCCTTTTATATTCTTGAGCCAAAGGTGTAGGTTGGTCTCTTCGTACCTTGGAAATCGATGCTGTGACTACATAATCATCCAATTTCTTTGATGTGGTTTGAATTCTTAAGCTAGCATCAACTTGAAGATCGAAAGATCCGAATAACTCCCATGTTTTCTTCCAAATGGTAGAAAAATAATCATCATCACGTTTATCTTGCAACGAACAAATCAGTGCATTAAGTAATCGTTTTGCGCTGCCGAAGTCAGCGCCTTTTTGCTGCCATGTTAACGAAGTACCATTTGTAAGGGCAAAACATCGTTAAGTATTTGTAGCACAAACATCACTTTAAAGTCACAGAACTGTTTCAATAGTCCTCGCGCATCTGCAGCTTCTGTTTCGTTTGTTGAATTTGAAAAATACTCAAGGGCTATTTTAACTGATACAAAGAAAGCGTTTTATGAAATACACGAGGCCCTTGTATTTACGTACCCAACGTATGTCACTTTGAAGTGGCACTTCTAGAACTAGCTCTTCAGGATAAAGTTCATTCTGCACTTCAATAAATTATTCATGACGTAACGCAGATACCGACTGGAAAGAATAGATGGCTTCTAACAAACCAAAAGTATCACCAACCACATCAAGTCTTTTAGAAACATCAACTAGCACTAAATTTAACCTATGTGCATAACAATGGACATAAACACATGGATTTTTAACATTCTGACGAAATACATTCTGTACACCATTAGTACATCCCGACATTACCGATGCACCATCATAGGATTGGCCGATGCATTTCTTTGGATCTAAACCTAGAGTAGCAAGATGTTCCACAGCTTTACTCGCGAGTGACTGCACTCATATCTGATAGTTTTAAGAAACCGATAGAGCGTTCTTCTATTTCATAATGTTTAACGTATATAATGCAAGCAGACATCTGTTCCGTTTTACTAATGTCTCTTGCTTCGTCTAGTAGCAAGGAAAAAAATACCATTGCTGTACTTAGAAATCCCTTCTAGAATATGCTTTGTAATTATTTTCGCAGCTATATCAAGATACTGATTTTGAGAATCTTTAGATGTCTATGTTGCATTTTTTTGGCAATTTTCTTACGTTGTTTCTAGCTGTATCACTCCAAAGTAACCAGATTTAGAATCTCCAAAAATATTCCTTTATTTGAACACTCAGCGCTTCTAGTCTCACGACGACTTCTAAGTCCAATTGTTTTGTCGCGCACATACTATAGTTACCCGCACCGTTGTTGCCACTACCGAATGATTTCGTGAAATATCTGTTATGTTTTGTACTCAGCATAGATGTTACAGTCCCGTGACATTCAGTGATTGTAAAACTTTTCCATTTAATTATTGATGTTTTGTGACACTCACTTTCAGCATGTTTTTTAAGTTTTTCTCCAATTTTCTTCCAATTTGAAAAATCCAACTTTCACAAAAGTGGTATCTGCATTACCAGTGGTGGGTGGGAAATGGTGGCAAGCAAAACTGAATACTGCATCTCCCTGTTCCGAATATCCTGTAAACTGGTATTTATCGTACCAGCTACTGTTAAAACATCTTACCTTATTATTTATCGTAGTTTGCTTGTAAACAGTCCTTCGAGGCTGAGAGGGTCCATCATACACTGACCGACTCAAGTAATTTATAACTGGAACGGAACTGCCTTCATTCACATTATTTGTTTGATCACTGCAAACAGATTCTGATAATAGTTCATGTTTTTCGTTCCCATCCAACACCACTCCACTTGCATCACTTAAAACTGACACATACTTCTCTTAATATGAAGTATTTGAATTGGGATCATTACTCACAGTCTCTGAAGCAAGTTTGGATCGATTACTGTCACGAGACTCGTAATTGTTCCGAGGAAGTAGATGAAACTAAGGTTTCTGTAATTGCACGCTTTTTTCCAAAATATTTAATTCTTGTACTTTGTGACTTAGATATTTTACCAAAGCATTACGAGCACACACTGTCACCACTCGCAAAGACACGCAGCAAAGGCAAAACTGATTATTACACTAAGAAGTTAGAATTTAATTCAGCGAATGACCGTGTTGTTTTTCCTTTTTAATTGGCAATTTCTTTCAAGGCGGTATAAGTTCTCAAAGAGCAAAACCCCATTGTTGATGTGTTTTTCAATACATTATATTTTTCTCTCTCGTTATACACGGTGTAGATTTGTGCCGCCAAAGAGTAGCGTAGAATGTAGTTATAATACGTAAATCAAATTTCATAAAAGCGAAAGAGCAAAGAGATATATTCAGGGTGGTATTTAGCGGGGAAGGGTAAAATTCCCCTCACTTACTTTTTTATCCCTGGGGGAAATAGTATAAGGGAGGGAACATTGTTTCATAATGAAAGTCTATTTTACATCTATTAGTTTTGTACCGAAGGCTAGTGCCCTAACCATCATGCTACAGAGCTCATCAGTGCATGGAATTTATGAAATTTACTGAGGGAAACTTATAGTTAACTGCCAAATTTACACTGGATAAAATGAGTTGATTGGATTTTACACTACATAAAACGGCATTAAGAGTCCCTCCCTCTACACACACACACACACACTTAAAACCCAGTCCAGTATTCTAACCATATGAGCTAATGTAACTGTAGGTGAGAACATAGCAAAGATCCGGTTGGCATTTCTTTACATAATAATGAAGTGATAGTAATTTATTTTACAATAGTAAAGTTATGGGAATTTGTTTTATTTTCTGGAATACTGGCGCAATGAATGGAATGACAGAATACAGCATATAAAATGTAGTTTCATACAAAAATACATTCCTTGATCAGAATACTCTAAACTATATATTTCGAAAGTTATCAATTATATAATGAGCAATAGACTAATATGTCTTCAGAGTAACTCATAGTAATAGATTCTAATTTTATAGCGTGTATAATATTCACAGTAGGATAAAGTAAATTGCTTAAACACAACTCGTGTTTCTATAACACAATTATTTGAAATACATTTAAGATGTCATTCTGGTCCTTTTTTCCATACAAAAGAGCTCCAGAAGTATTCAGAAAGCATTGCATGTAAATATGAAAATTATTTTTTGGATTATAAAGTAATAAATACCCGTACTTCGCCCTGAAACTGTCCAGAGTTCAAACAAGTTTATCATATTGATAAAGTATTTACTTTCATAAAACACGCCAGTTCTTGACTTTTCGTAAAATATATATTTGAAAAGTTTACGATTAGCGATGTTGTTAATATGGAGCAAGAAACATAAGTTTTCCGCAGCGTTAGATTGTCCCATCGCAATGCAATACATGACATTGGCTGCATGCTGGAATCGATTGGATACACATTTATTGAGCACGTTATTGTTTCTGCGAGTCCAAATACGGATATTATTATTCTACCGAATTTAGATAGGAAAGTGTAAATTTGTAAATACATTTAAATGTTACTTTGAGATAAACTTTCCTAAGAAAAGAATATAAACTGATAAGGTAAAAGCTCCTATAATAAAGTACGACTGTTAATAAAGTTCATTGAAATTGAGCGAAGTAAAAATCAAAATAAAATAATTTATTATGGAAATAGACCATCACTCTCCTGAAGGTAGTGAGTGAAGTTCAAAAATCGCGACTTTAACGAAAACTAATAATTCATCACATAAACCTAAAACAATATGAAGTATACTGAAGAAACACAGAGCCTCCAATGTTAACCACATATTCAATAGACAGATTAGAGATAAAGCAATTGTAGAAGATACAAGTGGATTGCAAATACATTAAATTATTACATTACAGTAATCAATAATTTACCAGCAGTAAGTGTGTAAACCATCTCCAGGTTTACTGGTATCCCAAGTTAACTCTAAGGGCTAGTTTTTCATTATCTGGTTAAAGTTCAAGTTAGCTAGTAACTAACAGTTAAACTCTAACTGGTGGTTTACCCGTTTTTCAATGTTTAGTTAAGGGATAACCAACAGTTAAGTTGAGCAAACTGGTAGTTAAATTAACTCCTACTTCTTCTTGCAGTTAGCGCGTTAACTAGAAGATTTAAAACCGTTTCGCGATTGCCACCTGTGAAAGATGTTGCATATGATTTCAGATTTACTCTCTTCCGATGATGAGGGTGATAGAATTGCATTAGAACGCATAAATTGAACTGCACGGTTCTTTACTCACATTTTCACTTTTTTTTTGAATGACACTAATTTTCTACGAAAAATCATGTACGTGTCGAGTGAGTGAATACGATTATTTAAGGTCAGGTTACAAAATTGTGTTCATTATACGCGATGTGCATGACGTTTGTCATATACTCCATGTGCTGATTCCCAACACGCAACCACATAAACAGTCCCAACTAATTTTTGCTCTCATTTCATACTTCCATGACTCGAAGTTTCGTTAAATTTTGCAATTCAACACTTCAACTCACGTTGGAAATCTTACATTTGTGCTGCAAATTTTACATCTTTTTGTGGGTCATTAAGTAAAGTTTACCCAGCAAATAATAAAGCTAATGGAAACAAGATGATTAAATATCCCTTTACCCCACTTCGTGAATTATTTACAAGGGAATGAGTAGTGTAGAACGTACACATTGATCAGTAGCTGGCGGACGCAGGGGTTCCAAAAATGAAGTTTATCCATATTATTATGAAGCAAACATAATATTCATAAAATGATAATGAAAAAACAATAATACAATTATTAAACATTAATCTACTTTTCACCTTACCATATCCCTTTTTCCTTGCAAGAGTACTATAGTTTCGGGTAACAAAAAAAGAAGTTTAAACATTCATATTCAATTTCATGAAGTACATGAACTTCGCTGACTACCTGTTGTGTGTTTTTTTATAATTACTGTGAAGTATATAAATACAGAGATTCTGTTAGACCACCCAATGTGTAACCCCCGAAAATTCTTGAGTACCACCTTAATATTTTTACAGTTAAAAATAAATAGGAACAAAACTGCAAAACTCTGTTTACAAGCTCTAATTTTGCCATACCCTCCTAAACTGAAAATCTTAATTACTTTGTTAGTTGCAACCGAGCGAAATAAAACGCATCCAAAAACCGACGAAATTTGTTCTCTGCCTATGAACTCTGTCATGAAAAAATCATTAATTCCAATTACTATATTTCTTGCTTGTCATTGCTTGAAATCGCGCTCATGTTCTTCGAACTAACTGTTACGTTCCGCTTTACTTTACTTTATGGGCCGCAAAAGACGTAAAATCTACACAAGAAATGCAACATTCCTAACGTGCCTAGAAGTATTCAAATTCCAAATGCAACAGTTGTGAAATGAAAGTGTAAAATGAGAGAGAAATAGGGAAAGGTGCTAGGGACTATTTAGTTTCTTCCGCGTTGGGGGTTAATACATGCATTTTTTAGAACCCCATGTACATCGCGTATAATAAACAGTATCGAACTGGACTTCAACTAACCCATCTTGACTGGCCCGAAATACTGTCTGTGTTTCTTGTGGCAAAATAACACGTAATTGTAATTCATAACACGAAGTTTCGCCATAACTCCTCACGGGGCTATGCTTATTATATGTTGATGAACTGCATATTAACGAAATGATAATGGCATATAGCTTTTCGTAGCACTTTTTGGAAGCTGGGTTGCCGGTAGGTTTTTATAGAAGTATGTGTGGTAATTGTTTGCAAGGAAATAAAGGGTATAGAGCCTTATATATAGCGCGGAAGCTGCGGCCATAACGTGGAGTGTATATATTTTCCCAGAGTGTATAAGAATATGCGAGCGAGCGATCTAGAACCGTCACGCCTACGTAAAAATATAAGTTTGTAAACTTAATTTTGTATGGGCGATTTCTAGTAACTGAACTCGGTCCGTCACGATTATGAATGCGATGCTAATTAAAATTCAGATCCATGAACCAGCTGGGATTCGAATCCGGGACCTTCGAGTCGCTTGCGTAGCCCCCAACCCACACGGCTACCAGGTCGGCGTCACATATACGTATTTTTTTAGATAATAACTCAACTCTTTACATATGTGTGTTTACTACCTTATTTCTTTATTCCACAAATATCTGAATGCAATCAAACGTTAATATTTCTGACTTCAGAAACTAGCGAATTTGATGCGTATTTTGTTTAAAACTTACTGTGCTATCCTATATTCTACTGTTTTCATAATTCCTGAAAAACTCCCTAGATGGCGAAATAGTAGAATCCCATTGGCAACTGTTGTTCTGTTCTAACTAACCTCCAATTAACTAACCATCAGTTAAAAGGCAATTGAAAAACGAGTAACAAAATTAAAGTTTATGTTAACTTTAACTAACAGTTAGTTAACTGGAAGTATAACTGGACAATGAAAAACTAGGCCTAAGACTACCTTCATCACTGAGATATCGAAAGAGGGAATAAATCATATCACAAAAGTGATAAATGATTATCCGATCCTATCGAGATTCCAAATCATATTAAAATAGCTGGTGCTGATATTATTATTTCACCTTTATCAATTACATAATTATAACGTTTCGTCACTTTCAGGTAAATTTCCGCATGAGTTTGAAGTAGCCAAGGTAATACCCGTATTCAGAAAAGGCTCAGTAATTGATGTCGGGAATTATCGTCCCATATCAGTCTTGTCTATCTTCGCAAGAATACTGGAGAAAGTAATGCAAAAGAGCGTCTTCCTTGAAACTACTAATGTCCTATCAGAAAGGATTTAGGGAACATGGAAGAGTTGATGATGCTAAAGACAAATTTCTAATTGAGATATATAGAGCTAGAGATGCAAAGGATCTTATTTTGGACTGTTTCTTAACTTAAGGAAGCGTTTGACAAGATAGATAAAATCTTGTTATGTAAACTCTATGATTATGGAATAACAGGAATTATTGCTTACTCGTTTTAATTTTTTTAGAAAATAGAAGGCAGTATGTCAAAGTTGATTGTGTAAAATTAAAATAAACGACACCCAATAGATTGGCACCCTTAATACCTATTTTTGCTAATGATACTAATATTCTTATGAACTTGGGAGAGAGTTCACTTACTAGTTACATCCAAATTAGCGTTACAGCTTACTGATTGGATATTCGAAAACAATCTAAGTATAAATTACGATAAAACTTCTCCACACAGGCTCTAAGCAAAAAACAACAACCTAAAATAATTTTATTGGCTGATGCATAGTTTCAAATTTAAGTTAGAGAATCATAACCCGATTCTTAGGAAAGTAAGTATATTTACCTTTGCTATGCGTAATTACGGTTATTAGTCACGGGGAAACTTTGAAGATATTATATTATACTTGTATGTATTTCATTAACAAATACCGTACAATTTAAATTGTTCTCTCTTCAGAAGAAGATAATTAGAATAATTGCATCAGTTATCAGTTCCGTATACGGTTCTGTGCAAGACTATTTATGAAATGGGATATTCTTCCACTTCCTTGTATCTATTTATTTATTTCTCTCTCTCTCTCTCTCTCTCTCTGTCTGTCTGTTTGTCTGTTATCTGTATTACAGCCCGTGATTTTTTTACACATGGAAACAAATGGAATTAAAAATTCCGATTACCATGTAATGCTGAACTCAAAAAATAATGCCGTGTAATCGATAGTTGGTTAGTTGAAGCCTGGTTAGTTCGCACCCATTGCATCTTGCCATCGCCAAAACCGACACTTTGATTTCCTTGCGTGGGACCAAATCCCCCGTGTGGTATCAGCTTCATCAACAAGTATGAGCGTAACCTTGCAAGACATTCGCTGAGTAATACCATTATGAGATCTATGGTAATACTTAATGGCCGCAAGTGTCCTTCGCATTACATTGATGAAAATAAAGTTAATCATTGAAGTAATGAAAATAAACTAATTCGTCTTCGCCAACACGACATTACATCGTTTGCACACGCTATCCTGCGCGTAGTATTTGTAGAGAATTAAAAATCTAACCCAACCTGGCCTTAACTAATCCGAGTTGTAAGAGGGAAAATTACTCTGCATTATGAAAATTACTTCGCGCGCACATGAAGTAACGCCAAACATGAAGGAGTGTTTGTTAAAGCCAGGTTACGATCTTTATTTGTATGAAAAAAAAAATGTTTCTACCTTTGTCCATGCAGCGCAAAGGTCAACGCGTGCCGCCTTTAAGTATTACTCTTTGGATGTCCGGCAACAAATGACTATCTGCAAGTAATAAGAAAAAAGTTGTAGGTTCAGCCATAGGGATTTTCGTTTGGAAGCCTTTCGTTTAATTCCTTTTTCCTATTGCTACAGTGACATAAGGATATTAGAGGATTCTTGATAAGTGACAACTTTCTATTTGTTTGGCTCTGCCAGGTGCAATGACAGTGTAAATGAGTTGGAATGTAGTGTTTCTACTGGGTTCTTTCACACAATTCTCTGAAAATATTGCTAAGTATGAAATTGTGGCACTACTTCCACAGAGCGGTGAACCTTTATAAAACAAATTTTCCACTATTTTTGCCACAAGATAATTCAATTACGCTATGTTAGCTTACGTACGTTACACATTCGTTGCATTGATTTCATTGATCTGATTCCCTTCCGATCTCCTTCAATTTCACAATCTACTTGCATCTATGGAGATTAACGCGGCGCCCTTTATGTATCACTCCGCTTACGCGCTGTAGAAAGGCGGGTTAGCTGAAACCAAGATAGTTTTCTTTTTTCTGTGCAAATTACATCGCGCAGATGATACACACGAAGTAATGCCGAGCGAGTGGAGATTTATTTCTGTACCGTTCTCAACGGACACTCGTTAAACGCTGCTTACCTTTCCGCTGCTTTTCACATTTTCAATCAGTTACTACACTTCGGACATCCTTTTCTTAACAAACCGTGCTTCTCCAGAAGTTTCAACAAAGTACGCTCATTTCGACTAAAATCCCGGAAAAAGCTTCTTATATACAAGTCGCAACCATTATTTGCATCCATCGCATATAACCAACAATAACCGACGTTCCGTCGTTGCAAATAGTTACCTTGTCTTTTTCTCTTTTCCTGCTCTATCGTACCTTCGACATTACGTATCTTACGTTTTTTTTCAATATTAACAAATTTAAAATCATTCTACACTACCATTTCTTCTGTAAATTGTACATTTAGGTTCACCCCTCTGCGGAACTTTACCCGAAATTGTTATAAAGGTGATGTTTTGTTTACTATTAAAAGTGTGGCTTTATTTCAATTTCAGTTGGAAAAAGACATGGAAAATTACACACGTTTTAGGTTGATGGAAAATTCAAAGCTAGTAATGAAGAAACATGTTGTACCACACATATTTGACTGTCAACCTGGAAGGTCAACTTTCTCAATGAAACCAAGAACTGCAGTAATAAAACGAACAAAACGGAGACTTGTTGACGAAGCTTTGAAAACTGAAGCTGAAAACAGTACGTATGAATATCAATTATTTTATTCTTATTAGATGATTTAACATACACAAGGGTTCTTGCTGTCATAAGATCTCTTTTTTACAGCAAGTACACTGTTAATTACTCATATATGTTTTAAGTCAGTTTCTGTACGCATTCCTATTAGTGTCGATCGACTATACGCAATTAGTAACTTCGTTTTATTGCATAGGATAATTTCCAATAAGCAATCATACGTATTGCCTTTTTGATCAATCCCAACCTTTTGAAATTGAGAATAATTTGTAGCGTAACTTGAGAATTCCTTGTCAGTATTTTTTATTTTCTAATATTCTATTTCGTATTCTCTTTCCTGGCCAGTTTTCGTTTCAAGCTTCTAGTTACACTAGCCTTTCGTAGAATCTGTGGCGTAACATTAGGACCTGTAAGGCAGGCGGGCCCGAGGCTATAGGGGATCCCATTTTATGCTCTTCAAACTATCCTTTACATAGCCTGAACGGCCTTCTCAGTGCACATGTACTAATAACTAAATGTTTCTTCCGCTACCCTGGTTTCATACAAACATTACATTAGTAATGCAATCAAGAACTCACCAGCAGGCCATCTTAAAGTATGGACACAGTGGACAATCAATAGGGACCCCAACTCGACACGAACCTCGGGGAGGGGGCATGCTAATCTAAATACTTCTTCAAATCATATTTTCAAATTTCTTAATGTGAACTTATTTCATTCAATTTTTAAAAAGGTATTGACGTCAGTTCCTTATAAGCATTGGGCAGTATCAAGTGATAGGTAAAATATGATTGGGATTTTAAAATAAGCTTCCTACAAGTGGACAACAAAAATCTTGGACGTATATTTTGCACTGTGTGCAAAGCATTGTTTCGTTCACTTTTCTGGTATGAATGGAATCTATCGCTAACGACTAGCGTTTAATGAATAACTGGTTGGTAGCAAACTATTTATGCCGTATTGTTCAGTGCATATAAATTTTCATTAACTAATAATATCCAAACCTGATAAACTTGTGCTGAATACAACAGGATATCTTTCCTGACAAGGTAGCTAAAATGCTCACTGGTAAAGCCACTATATAAAGGTAACAACAAGACAAATGTTGAGAATTATAGACCTATCTGTCTATTCTAAAATCATAAGAGACCATAATTCCCCAGAAATCACAGTAATTTAACTGTGAACAACAGCGTAACAGCAGATCAGCATGGCAGGAGAAAATCATTCAAATCTGAGACAGTCACCATGGAGGCATTGGGTGCTTTGAGCTGGAATGGCCCTGAATAGTTTAGTACGATAGTGCACAGCACAAATTTAGTGCGTTTTGCAGATTTACTTTCTTTACGATAATGCCATGGCATAAGTTCGGCCGTCATTTCTGTCAATAAAATCTTTTGAACAAAAATTTTAAAGTATATTTTCAGAAACATCTTTCAGAAATTGCAACGACGTTATTTCTAATATATTTCCACTTAAGCGAGATATTTATATTCTTGATAATGTCTTTGGAGACAATGTTTTAAAAATATTTCTACCTGCCTGGGTAGGTGTAGGAAGTGAAAATAAAAAAAAATCTTAAAAAAAAACGAAAGTTGTGAATAAGACTATCAGATTAGTAAGCAAAATTCTTTGATTTGAATTACTGTTGTACTTTAGTGTTGACGCGAAAATATATAGATAATGTAAGGCATGTATTTATGCATGTTCTATTTTGTTACAAGCCGCGATTCCGCCAGACCACCATGTGAGGGTGTCACCCTCTAATCCTCGAGAACACACCCAAACTTTAATATTTTTGCGGTCAAAAATAGATAGAATCCGTACGAACCTCGACTTACACCCTCCCAATTTTGACTTTACACCCGCCCCCCAAACTGAAAATCTTGGCGGAATCTCTGGTTACAAGAATCATCACTTATGCTTGTAATTAATAAATGTATATATCTTGATCCTAAAGGCTTATGTTTACTATATTGAAGATTGAATGTACTGGACTTGCGAACCTTCGGAGGCTCTTGGTCACACACCAAACAATTCTGGATTCAAATTGCCAATGTGCAACCTTATATTGAAATTTTAACTTGGAATACATCGGTAGTTAGTTTGGGAGACACCCTACCAAATAGTTTCAGCTGAAGCTATAATTCCAAATTTGTTAATTTTGAATAATGGTTTTTTATTTCTGTTACAGTAAATGCTAAAATAATGTTTCACTTTTTGTAAGCAGTAAATGAAACATGCGAGTTAGAAGAAAAGCGTTATTGATTATTTTTTTTACTTTGCTTAAAAAATTAAGTAAAAATGAGAAGGAACTATCGAAGCAATTGTTATTTATACTGTATGCAATGTTTAGTGGAAGGAAAAGAGAAGTTTATCGGTGATTTAAAGAAAGTACAATCGCTCACACAAGAACGAGAAACAGAATTAAAATTCAGATTTGAATTACTATTTTCCGAGCTCTTGGAAGTGTTCTGTAACGTTTGAGAGTTTATTGTCACGACTTATTATTTTTTCAAGTATCATACATCCCAACGGCCGACCATCCTAACAGGGTTTTTCTTTAGTCACAGTAGAGAAATGCCGGGATGGTAAATTCAGCTTAGGTCCTGGCCGTCACCTTCTCACATCCCTTCCCCAATCCCGGCCTGAGATAACTAAAGACCACAAATAAAAATTAAAAAAAGTATCATACAGAGTGATATGTTAAAATTAGGGAAACAATTTTGTTTTCTGTCATCGGTAGGCCTTTCATATACAGGGTAAGTCAAAATGATGTACCCGATTTCATAAATTTATTTTGTGAAATATAATGAACATATCTGAATGTAATATATGTGGTAAGAAGAGTAACTCTCAAAGTTTTTTTCAGTCACATCACAAGTGCTCTATGTGAGCACCTCGCGTAACACGACACACATCAAGCCGATAGTCTATCTCCTGCCAAACCTTGTGTAGTGTGTCACGGTCAATCTCTGCAATGGCTGCTGTGATGCGGGCGCGAAGGTCACCCAATGTTGTTGGAAGTGGTGGTACGTATACACGATCCTTTATGAAACCCCATAAAAAGAAATCACACGGGGTCAGATCGGGGGAACGAGGTGGCCAACGAATGAGAACTCGATCCTCCTGAGATGCACGACCTATCCAGCGCTGTGGCAATGCCTCATTGAGATGATCCCGAACGCTGCCATGGTAATGCGGAGGGGCACCATCCAATTGAAGAATAAAATCTGCACTATCCTCTTCGAGCTGTGGAAGGATCCATTGTTGCAGCATATCAAGAAAAACATGTCCTGTCACAGTAGGTTCAAGGAAGAAAAAGGGCCCATAAATCTTTTCAGGGGAAATGGCACAAAACACATTCACCTTGGGTGAATCGCGTTGGTGTTCCACAACTGCGTGGGGATTATCAGTTCCCCAGATCCTTACGTTGTGTCTATTCACATTCCCAGAAAGGTGAAACACCGCTTCATCACTGTAACGTAACCTTTCGGCGAACCCATCCTCTTCCATTAACGTGAGAAAATCAGCACAGAAAGACGCTCGAGCAGCATAATCAGTGTCTCTTAAGGCTTGTAGCAGTTGCAAGCGATAGGATTTCATTTGTAAACGTTTCCGCAGAATTCGCCATACAGTTTTCTGTGGCATTTCAAGTTCCCTCGCTGGCCGGTAGGTAGACTTCTGTGGACTCCGCACAAAACTGGCGCGAACACGTTCCACTGTCTCTTCCTCAGCTGAAGGACGGCCAGTCGATTTTCGCTTACAGATGCAGCCCGTATCTCTGAATTTTTCATACCACGTACGAATGTTTTTTCCAGTAGGTGGGTCTCTGCCATACTTGGTACGGAAATGCCGTTGAACACTCATCACAGAGTTGTTTACATGGTAATCCAGCACACAGAACGATTTCTGCTCTCCAGTCAGCGCCATTTTCGTTAACTGCTTCCAGCGCCGCGTAGCGGTAGACAATGCAACCACGCGGGACATAAACTAAACTCAACCAAACTTTGAACTTTTGTCTTTCCTTGCGCGTAGCTCACATTAAGATATGTTCATTATATTTCACAAAATAAATTTATGAAATCGGGTCCATCATTTTGACTTACCCTGTACACTCAAATGTACACTACCTGGAGTTAAAAAATTTGCAATTTTTTGGAGCCATCCATTCTTCTTTTTGAAATCTTGGCTTTTTTTAAAGCAATATTGTTATTGCTTGTATTTTGAATGTGAATTTATTGATGTTTATTACTTAAATAAAATTGTTGTCCTAAAACGTGTTATACTGTATAATTTTAACGCTTCTTTTTATTTTATTTGAGGGATTTCTCGAAAGGAGATATATACAAAAAATGAAATGGAGTTCAATGTAGATGGCGCTCTTAAATCAGAAGTAAGGAAAGATGTAACTGTCGAGTGTAGTGCAGGTTCAGAAAACGAACAATGTTGTGATGAAATCGCCTCAGGTGTTCACAGCTTTCCAGGAACAAACAGTACCAATAGCATTAAGGAAGAGGTCGCGTCGAGCATTAAGGAAGAGGTCGCATCGAGTAACGATTTGGGAGAAAACCATAACGATATTAAACCATTTCAGTTGGAGAATGTGAAGTTAGAACATTATATTATAACAAACAATTCTTCGGAGCATACTTTGTTAAGTGAAAATGCTAATCCCGAAGAGAAGATAAATATTGATGAAATGCCTAATCTACTAAAATTGGATTCCAATGTAGTAGCTTGTGGATCACAGAACATCAAATCCGAAATAGAATTTTCGAACTTCGAAAATGTAAGTGAAGATGGTAATAATTGTATGGGTGAAGTGTTACAAAATGGATCTAACGTGGCCGGTGCGACATCATGCATTATCGAAAATATTAATAAAGTGAAAATGGAAGTCGAAGAGATGTGGTAAGTAAAAATAAATTCTTAGTTTCGGTTTTAAGGTGCGATATTTTCTGTTTCGGTGCTTTTGTTGAGTAAAGTAATTTGTGTTACGGATCATATATGTACTTGAAAGGGACATAATTTACAACATATTTAATTTTGAGATTTGTGTAGAAAATATAGAGTATACTTAGAAGATATATTGTGGGTGTAGACCTTTACTAATACGATGGAGTCTCCCTTTCCGACATAAATAGCCCGGCAGAACGTCGGAGGAGTAAAAATGTCGATAATACGGAAGTGTTCAGAAAAAGCCCATTAAACTTCAAACTATATTGCAATTTTACACATTACTCACCTAATCATGTTTTACAATAATAGGGAAAAATTAACAATATCTTCATCAGTTATTTCATACTGATCATCATTCTTTATGCACTGAATGACACACAGGCGGCGTAGTGTAGACGGGCGCGCCACGCGATAGATTCGGGAGCAACATAAAATTGAGTACACTAACAACTTGCAGTTCTTGTAGCGATTGATGCTGTTTTGCGATGGTATGTCGGATAAGCAAAGGTCGAATAGACGAGACAGCAGTAGTTGATATTGAAACTCACACCTTTATAATGTTTTGGTCGAATACTATCCGAATATCCACGAGTTCAATAAGCAACGTGAAAGCACCTAGGTACTAACAAGCTAAGTAATGGTTTTATTATATAAAAATTAAAGCGCCTCCGTATAAATTCAAAAAATCTGAACGTATCCAAAAAAACTTTATTTTTATATGGGCCAGTCTAGTAACTTTGGACTTCGGCTCGTCACGATTCGCCCCTTAGCTACTAAAATCCACACCCATGCCCCTGCAGCGAATCGAACCTGGGACCTTCGAGTCGTTGGCCTACCGCCGTAGACCACACGGCTACCCAGTCGGCACAATGTATCCAAAAGAAAGAGTAGAAGTCGTAAGGACAAATGGAGTAAGCGAATGCCAGGACCTGCCAGTTTCAAAGTCATAGATTTTCCCATCGGTTTCTATGACTATTACAAGGGTGTATGGCTTAACTCTGTCGAACTTGTACACTAGCAACTGAAATCTCGTAGGGGCACAAATGGAGAATATTAAGCGATTGAAAAGGACCTGCCAGTTTTAGAGCCACATTCATAGTTTTCATCATCGTTTCTGACCGTGACGTATCCAACGGTGCATAGATCATCTCTGTTGGACTTGTAGTTACTGAGATCTAGGAGGGGCACATATAGAGACTACTAAGCAACTAGAAAGGACCTACCAGTTTTCGGGTCAAAGTTAAAGATTATTCCACGGTTTCAGGCCATTATGAATCCAATGCTGTATGGCTCATCTCTGTCGAACGTTTAATTACTGAGATCTAGGGGGACATAAATGGAGAATACTAAATGATTCGAAAGCTCCTGCCAGTTTTAGAGACATTCATAATCGTTTCTGGCCATGACGAGTCCAACGGTGTAGATAATATCTGTCGGACTTGTAGTTACGTATATCTATTCGGGGCAGAAGTTTCGAATACTAAGCGATTCAACAGGACCTGCCAGTTTTAAAGTCAAAATTATAATTTTTCCCACCGTTTCAGACCATGACGAATCCAGGGGTGTATCATTCATCTTTGTGTGACTTGTAGTTTCTGAGATCTAAGGGGGACGAAGAAACATACCGATGGAGAAAACTAAGCGATTGAAAAGGATCTACCAGTTTTAGTGCTTATATGATAGGTTATGCCATGGTTTGAGACCATTGCGAATCCAACGTGTATGGGTTATCTCTGTCGGACTTGTATTTACTGAGATCTAGGAGAGACACAAATTAAGCATACCAAGCGATTGAAATGGACCTGCCACTTTTAGAGTCAAAATTTAAAATTTCCCCACCGTTTCAGGTCATGACGAATCCAACGGTGTATGATTCATCTCTGTGTGACTTGTAGTTAGTGAGATCTAATATGGGAAAACATACCATGTGAAAATGCATACGAAAAATGGAGAAAATTAAGTAATGAAAAGGATCTGTCAGTTTTAGAGTCAAAGTCATAGTTTTCCCCACCGTTTGAGATCGTGCCGAATCCAACAGTATATGGCTCAACTCTGTGGGACTTGTGGTTGCTGAGATCGAAGTGGCTGCAGACAGACAGAGAAGATAAACCCTATATCTTCCATTATTCACTGGCGTTCATACGGGTGCGTTAACTATTAATAAGTAGTAATAAACCGCAACTTAATTCATTTAATCTAAAAGTAGTCCAAAGTTATAGCTTGAGAAAACATGCATCGATATTTAAACAAGATATTAGATTTTTGATCTCATGGGAAAGTTGGCCTACAATGTGAAGTACACGCCTGTGCAAGTGTTTAACACTGAATTTATTTGTTGTGAGATACATGTGGCGAGCTGTTATCTGGTTTCTTATACTAAAGTCCTAATAATTATTTTTGAACGAATTATGTCTGTTATTTCCTGCAGGTTGTAGTGATGTAGACTATTAGGGGTGTTCAGATTTCGGAAATATTCCATAATGGAAATCAGAATTCTGGAATGAAAGGAATTGCCAATTCCGGAATTGACTTCGCAGTTCCGAACACCTCTATAATTGATACCTTTTGCTTGGACAATATATCAACTACATTATGCCTAAATCTTTGAAAACCTTTTTTCTTCACAAGTTAGCAGCACCACTGGATCAGCATTGAACATTTTGGAGGCTCATTTATTTCTTCAAAAGGTATAGTTGCACTTAGATGATTCGTATTCTACTGTAAGCCACTTTCGCTGACTTAGTACAATATTTACTTCTAGGCACCCTCGTCTCTACAAAACTATCAGCAGTAAGAATGGACTATGTATAGTCGGTCATAATGTTCTTTGTGATTAGCAAATAGTTTCTTCCTGTCAGGATTCATTGCGCGCAGGAAGCGGTGAATAAACACCCTAATGTAAGATGATATTTGGCGCCTATAAGATGATATGGATTTAATATTTCAAAGTTAGACAGAACAGTATAAAATATTGAACTTACTAGTTACGTATCGTAGGTCAGGGTATGAAAGTACCTAATACTACAACTGATAGGTTAACAGACAATATACACCAATAAGAAAAGTTTTCTGTATCAGAAAAAATTACGTAGACTCATTTCAATAATGAATTTTAATGGAAAGTTACTTTTGTAGCGATAAAATCTCACATATTTAAATTTAAGACACTTTGTTTAGTTGAAGGGTGAAGTTGTAAGGGATAAAAATATACGAAATACGGATTTATGAAACTAGCGTCCCGTAAACTAACTATGCAGGATAACTGTAAAAATCCGGAAGTCTAATCAATTCGTTCAATCATTACGCAGGTAAAGTTTAAAAAACGCGGACTGCTTTAGCACCAATGTCTGTGGTTTAAAGAAGAGAAATATAAAATGTCAGCAAAGCGCTCAGAAGCCAAGAACTCTTACCTAGATACTATACAATGAATCATCATATTTAATTTTCTCCAGTGCGTATAGGAGTTTCGAATGTTGAGAACGCATGTGTACAGAGGCAATTAAAGTCTAACCACTTTTAGAGCTATGAGATAAAGCAACAACAGTTCGATTTTTTTTATCCAGTATCGGACCAATAATTAGGCGAGCAACGTCAGTTCAGCCCCCGCTTATGATCAACGTGGGTATTTTTAAAGTTAGGTTTCACACGGTTATGTTTACGTTTAGCAATTATGTTTACGTGGGAACATACGAGAAGCCTAGTTATTTTCTGAGAGTGTTATGGCAATTGTTTGAACGTAGAATTTGTGTGCCAGAAATTCTGTACGGGCTTTTATCAGAGCAGGCTGTTACTTATTGGAAAGATAAATTCTATTCGACTATTATATAATTATCATAGAATTAATAATATTTTGTTTATTAATAAGGAAGTATTTATTTTCAGGGATCAGTCAGGAAATCCTGATGAAGAAACAGTTTCAAGGGATCAAAATAAAAGTGAACTTTTGTGTGCAGAGAAGTCTTACCCAGAACAAATACATCCTTCAAATCAGACAGTTCTGACTCTTCCAAGTATTAATCTTCCATTGGAAAGTGCAGGTCTTACTTATGTCTTGGGAATTCTTATACCGATGAGCCTACCATCTATCGGGACTGGGAGTGTAGAAGTCAGTAGTCAGAATTCTGTTAATACGGGGATAATCGGTTTTCAACACAGCGGCTGGAATCGACCTATACTGCCACGGGAGGAATGTAGTCAGAGGGAAACTTTCACCGACGAGAGTGCCAATATTGAAACTGCAAGTGAGAATATCAACAGTGAATTTGATTGTGTTAACGAAACAGTGAAAACTGAAGAAAGTTTTTCCAAGGAAACCAGTGATAGTGAGATTATCGAAACGCAATATATTTGTGAAAATTGCGGTAAAGTATATAATCGGAAATGTAACTACACAAGACATGTAAGTAAAAATTTGTGCGATAAAAATGGATTACAGTGCGTGGAGTGCGGGAAAAAATTCGATATTAAAAGCAGCTTCGTCCTCCATATGAGAATACATACTGGTGAGAAGCCTTATCTCTGCGTTTTGTGTGGAAAGCAGTTCACCCAAAACAGCCAATTCCACTGCCACATGCGGAAACATTCCGATGGCGAAAAACCTTTCCAGTGTGAAATTTGCGGAAGGCAATTTATTTGTAAAAGTAGCGTTAGCCTGCACGTGAAATCAGTGCATTTGAATGACAAACCTTTTCTTTGCTCTGTTTGTGGTAAACAATTTGCGGAGGAGAATATTCTTCTTGCACATATGAAAACTCATTCTGAGGAAAGACCATTTACTTGTCTTCAATGCGATAAACGATACTATTCGAAAGGTTCTTTAGCTTTTCATATGCTTACACACACTGGTGAAAAGCCGTATCCCTGTTCCGAGTGTAGCAGGCGATTTAATGTGAAATATCGACTTCAACAGCACATGCTTCTACATAGCGGAGAGAGACCATTTCCTTGCATACACTGTCCGAAGCGGTTTACTGTCAGATATAATCTTCTAAAGCACATTCGGAAATTTCATTCGTGTGACAACACGGATAATACGAATGGTTTGAATACAAATGGATATATGACTGAGATATCTCCCGTTTCGGTTCCTTAATAGTTGCTAGTTTCTGATATGTGCTTAATGTAATTTGTTAAGTCACCAAGTTTATTGCATGCCGGAGTACGGTGTCAAACTGAGTGTAAGTACATGGAACATAGTTTGGAAGTCCACTTTAAATGCCGTAGGGGTAGACTGCAGAAACACATTGTCTTTTAAATAATTCAGGGAAAGAGTATACCGGTACTTCACAATGTACTTCATATAAATAAAGCGATGTATGATTAAAAAGTGTCGATACGAATTAGATCCAATTTAGGAGTTTAACTTGATGGGCGATCATCTACAAGGTTTACGTACATTTACTAAGATCGTTGATTAAGAACGGTTGTAACAGTATGTAGATATTCTCGCGTTAAAAGTTATACATTGTTTTCTTTTAGATATATATCTAATACAAAGCTGTCGTTGATCTAGCTGGAAATAATCGATATATATTCTGTTTTCATTGATGTAGGTGAAAAAATGAATTGCCAGGTACAGCTATGGACTGTCGCAGGTTTGTAAATAATGTTTCCCAAATTCTCTCGTGTGGAGCATGCACTAACGAAAATTAAAATTGAGGTTAATCTTTTCCAGCGGGTTGGAAAAATATCACTCCGAGATAAAATGAGGAAACTGACTTTGTAGATTTTTGGACTTGGAATTTTTCGTCGAAAAATTACGTTTTCAGAAATGTCTCCCTCATTTAGTTACATATCAGAACAATATTTTTTTTCAAAATTGGGTCAAGTGATTGTGCATAAATCTAAGTCAGCGAGTTTATACGATGTTTCAATATATTTATTTTTGAAGTAAGGAAAGTAAGTTATTATTCATAGCTGTACAAATGTATTGAAGGTAATTGCGATTTTGTAGTTGACCATTCAAATCACGTATCATCATTCGAATCGACCTCGTTTCCTTAAACGGACAGTTTGAAAAGGAGCAATAAAATTATAGCAGATATGATAGTATGAAATTTTAAGCATTAAATCTAAAGGCTCAAGAAGAACATAACTACGTAGAAGGTGTGAGATTATTTCAGTTATTTTGAACCTAAGTCGTCGTTTGATGGCAAGCATTTTGATTTGTGAGTAGAATTAGTGACGAATTATGACATGATTAGGATATACAGTTTATACATCCTAAAGGCCGCTTTAAACGATACAATATCTCGTACGATCTCTCGTATCATAGAATGTATACAATCCATAGTACGAGATTTTTAGTACGATAAATCATACAATATTTTATAGTGTTTTACAGGGTAGAACCTTGGATAAGAGGAGATAATGATGAAACTGCTGGAATTTATAGTTCTGACATCTCAGATTTTTAAGGTAGTTAATTATGCCAAGATATTTGTGAAAGTAGCTCATAAAAATAGAAAAGTATTAAACTATTGATAACAATGAATCTTGAGGTAACAGAAATTCCGTTTGTCTCAATACCACATTCTACCAAGAGAACCAACTTCTACTCGATTTCAGTGTCTTAGCTTTACTTCTGTCGAATAAAGATATTTCAGTACCGACATACAAATAACGTTAAAGAATTTGCCCAGTCTTCTGTGATAAGTTCGGAGTCTGTGTTGTTTTTATAATATTTCAGAGTTAATACGGTATGTTACATTACACAGCACGTCAAAAGTTTACAAATCGCCAGTGTTCGATTTGCCAGGGGGTGCCGGGGATGATCCCTGGTGAGTGAGGATTCCATCCCCGGTTGTTGATTACGAATATCATCCCAACCAGAGACAAAATCTTCGTATTTCTACCCAAACAGCCTGTATATTGAAACTTACCATCAACCACTAGTCTTTAGGATCCCCCTTCGTTATTTATAACAAATGGAACTGCAAATCGCGATATATTAACTTCTATTAATACATATGCGGGCCAGTCAATACAATTATACTGCAGTTTAACTACTTGTACCATAGAGCACTGAAAACGGTTCAAAATGCTTCGTTTTACGTTCCTATAGGTACTAAAATACATGCAAAATAAAAAATGAGGAGTAACGTAGCTTTAAGTAATTCCTAGGTACAAAAACAGTATTTCCTGTATCTTAAACACACACACAAGGTATATGGGCATGCAAAGGGTCAGCTGTCTTAATCCTTGTCTAAAAATAAGTTAGTACGATTAATTACCTAGCTCACGTATGGATTTGCACAGCCAGCTCTGGCTTGACATTGTCACTCTATCTAAATTAAGTCTACTTCTGCACTAAACTGTTTAATGTATTTCATTACTTCGGATACGCAAAGTACTTATTCAAAATCATGACGGGAAGGGGGATATGACTGCAAGGTTACATATTTATAGTACCATGTACATTGTGTCCTTTTACACACATCTTGCCTGAAGCATATTCTAGAGTGTAAGCATCAGAAAAGCAATGAAAAACAGCTTATTTCAACTACATTGCACATTATATAAGAGAAGCGGTAGATAATAGATTACATCGGAATTTTCACATTACGCATTTTAAAAATATATTTTTCAAGTGTTTAATACCTCTTATACCTATAGGAACGCAAAACAGCATTTTGAGGCATTTCCAATTCTCTATGGCAGAAGTAACTAAACTGCCGTATTACTAACATTTTTACACTTCCCTTAAAACTTTGTTTTAGATCTTTATACCTGTAATAGTTTATTATGCCATTATGTATGTTAATTTCTGCATCAACTAATCACATGAATATGTTCTCTTTGTCTTGTAATCTATAACCAAACAGCCAAATTGAAAGCACACTATATTTTCAATAGGGGCGCTGCCATAGATTGTACGGAAAATCCGCTTAAAAATAGGACCGTTTCTATTTAGAGAAATTGTATCGTCTAAAGTGGCCTTAAGTTGCTAATCTACTGTTTCGTTTGCGGTCGACACTTCCTATACTTTCGACACTATGTATATGGATAAGAAATCTACTTTTACTATAGAAAAATCACCATTTGACCTGCATAGAATTGCATAACGGCGCTGTGAATTTGTGTTCAAATTTGTTGAAGTGACCTTCAACAGTATGAATTGTTGTAATGTAAATAATATAACAGTGTCGAACTTTACTAAAATATCTTTGTATAAGAGAAAGCCAAAAACTTTTGTTTCATGTAAACATTACTATTACAATACTGTGTATAACCTGAAATCATATGAGAAAATTATGGATATAATTTCAGTCATTTTTATTTTATCGTTTTAGTTTAGATTTAAATTTCTTTATTGTATCTTCGACTCAAGGCTGGATAGGGTAGAGCATAAGGAAGGTTTCGGCCAGGGCCTTTTTTAAAGTACCACCGACATTCACCTGGTAAAGCTCTGGGAAACTTCAGGATGGTCGACTGAGAGGTTCATCATTTCAGTCTTTAATCAATCTGTAATACGACCGTGAATTTCACAGAACGAAAATTATATTTTCTATGTTATGTATTTAATACAAAAATACTTATGGATTTTGTGAAGATTGTAACAACCTGGTACTGAAAATTCCCGTTCATATGTACATGTTGGTTTGCATTTGCTTGTGCGGAATTTTGTGTGAAATAAATATTTAGACGTACAGCAATTTCTTGATGTCATATGCAGCGGTGCCCATCCACCCAAAGCTGATGGCGCATTCCCCCAAAAAACCAACAGTCTTTTCCCCCCTTAAGACTATTACCCAGAACTTAAATTTGATACAATGTCCAACCGGCGGATACCTCCCAGGTGAACAGGTTCCAGAACACCTGCAGCGGAAAATTTTTGAAAATGAGTTTCTCAAAATTGTGTTTTAATGCTACTCAGACTCTAAAATCATAAGCAAAGTATTGTGCTTATTTAGAGTCTAAATATTCTAAAATTTTTAGTACAATACTACAAAATAGAACAGCTTAAGTCTGTGAAAATTTATTTTGTAGGAAAACATGTTTTTAAAAAAGGTTAAATTGTAAAAAAAAAGGAGAGAATTGCTAAATTTCATATTATTTTAGAAGAACTTGAGACTTCAAAATTTTAAATTAAGAAAAAACGGAAAAATAAATTTAATACTGTTCTCTTAAAATTACACAGCTGGATCCTGGATCTATCGAAGACTGTCGAATTACTACAGTAACTATTACGATACCTTAGCACAGCACACCTTATAGCTATTATGTACCTGCGAAATGAGTAAACAATAGGGATATCTAAATAAAATATTTTAAGTTTAGCTATACCTTTACTGAAATGATATAATTCTTGCAATGGGGTTTGAAGCCCAGAACCTCGGAGCCACCGCAGTCCGCATATACAGTTTGGGTTCTTATTATTTTATGATCATTAGGGATCGAAGCCCGAAGCCTTGGAATTCAATAGGCACTTCCGTTAACTTTTGCGTAGGTTCCAGAAAGTCTAATATTTGGGCTGATATGTGTGGTATATTCAGTGGGAGCCATTTATGTAACTTTTCAAGCTGAAAAGTTCTCCAGGTTTCATGAGTAGTTCTCAACCCCTAGTAGCTCGTAGCTGCTAGCTTTTATGTTATTTTTTTAGGTTTAGGTGCTTCCAGGCACTTTATTTTGGAGGTTCACCTGTCTCTCAAAAGGTCGAATATTATGTCAATTAATCGAGAGAAGTTTTTCTTTCATATCTTTGTTATTTGGATCTTTCCGAATTTTTCTGAATTCATATGTGAGTATTAAGTCCTCTTAAACGAACTTCGCCGTTATGTATGTAGATTGACTGAGTTTCCTTACAGAGATTTCATTGTGAGAGTATTTGTTTTCTCCGTGTTTGTAGGTAAAAGTTTAGGGCATTTCCCTTGTCTCATTTTTTGTAATACGTATTTTTATTAAGGTTTGGGTACTAAGCTGTTTGTTTGGTGAAATCTCTTTGTTTTTTGCAGCAATATTATGATGCTATGTTTAGCTTCGAGTGTTTGTAACTTTATGTAAATCACAAATGTACTAGCTTGGTAGTCATTCCTAAGGGGCTTAAATAATTTTTAGAGAGTGTAGTATATGTGAGTTTCATACACAAATTTGCTACTGCACATTTTCATCTCCCGAAAAATATATTCGCTTTCATCATTTGATAATCTTTCCAGGTGCGCATATGTTATCTTGAACCAATGTGTCTTGCAGTATTTTGTGGTTGCATTTTACTTTTTGGTTTGGACTCGGTTTTATGTTTGTTAACTATGCACTAGTAATATTTGAGTGCGTGTAATTAAGCAGCAGCGTAGTCCACAGTAGTGGCTAATAATATGTGTTATCTTTGTAATATGTAATTTTTTGTAATAAGTTTGACATGTGTGATAGTGGGCCCCTTTTTTGTACATTTTTTAGAAGTTCAGTTCTGAAAAAAAAAACCATTGGTGTTTAGTTAGCTCAGGGACACAAAACCTAAGCTTAAAGTATCCTAGCAGAGCGGGTTTGTTATATTCTTTGTAATTGTTGTTCATTTGTGTTTCGTCTCTAACACAGAAGTATTCGGGAATATTCCACGAATAATCCATGAATTCTTAAGATTCAATGCAATAGATTGTGCTTGTATCATTTTGTGCTGAGGATAACCACAGAAGTGGTATAGGAAGGGGTAAACCTGATATCTTTTCTTTGTCTAGTATTAGTGTTTCGCCTAAGCGGCAGGTCCTTTCAGGTTTTTTTTTCTCTTCACCGTTTACTATTTGTTTCAGGCAGGGTGAAAAAAATCTTATATTATTTATTTTATAAGTTCTGGCTTGATCTTGTCCAGAATAGAGTTATATGACAAACATTTGTTACAGCGGCGATCTACTTGTGCGCTGCGTGAGCCATAGAGTAAGTAAGTGAGTAATTTGTTTAATAATTAGTTGAGCAACCCTCAAGGGTTCTTAGCTATTTTTGTGTTTACAAATGTTAAAATTTCACTATAATTTTAGGGCGAGTTCGCCAAGTTCCTGCGAGAAGGTTTTTATTTTTGTCCCAGACAGGAATCGACATAGTGTTCCCAGAGTTTTTGCTGGGATTGTTGCGCTTTTTATTGAACAAAGAAGCTGGTAATACAGTAGACTGCAAAACTATTTGAAGTGTGTACTTCAATGCTTTTGTTTTTTAAAATATAATTTTTATATTTGTAACTAACTTTAGGTGGCTGCTTGCGCGGTACTTCATTCATCGAGTACCCAAGCAGGGTTTACGAGGGTTCACCCCCGGGAAATTTTTGAAAATAAGCTTCTCAAAATCGCGTTTTAATGCTATTCCGACAGACGACAGTAAAATTGCTAGTTCGACAGTAGCGTAGAATCCCCCCCAAAATTTTTCTAAGTGGCGCAACTCGCGCCATACATCCCCTCTGTGGACGGCCCTGATCATATGGTACCTGTCACGATTGACCTTCAATTTGATATTTAGTTACATCGAAAGTTTTAAGGTAAGTTTCATTGGGTAAGAATTTTCTCTGAGTGTAGCGTCGTGAGACGACACTATTTTCAGATACTTCAGGTCAGTACTTTCGGTTTTCTAAACCTGAATTCCCTTCAAGCTATTCAAGAATACACGCTGAGCTCTACAAAATTCCGTCGAACTCGTATCAATAAAAATCCATTGAAATATTGAGGTTACATACACATACATATATATACAGATGCTTATCAGAATAATGGAAACACCTGAACGAAAGTGCAACTTACCAGATTAATATGGTGTCGGGCCACCTTTCGCCTTCAGAACAGCCTTGATGCGACGTGGGATGGAGGCATAGAGGTCGTGAATGGTAGCAAGTGGAATATTACACCATTCCTCGTGCAGGGCATCGGCCAGTTCTGTGAGAGAGGATGGAGGTGGAAATCGTCGCCGGAGTCGTGTTTCCAAGATGGACCACAGATGTTCAATTATGTTGAGATCTGGGGATTGGGCGGGCCAGGGGAGGTGTTGAACTTCATCCCGATGTTCCTCAAACCACGCTGCAACAACTCCAGCTGTGTGAATGGGTGCATTATCATCCTGGAATATGGCGTCATTGTCCGGAAACAACATCCGGACCATAGGATGCAAGTGGTCTCCTAAAATTGCGACATAATCGTTGGCAGTGATGCGTCCGCGAAGTGTGACCACAGGACCCAATGAAAACCATGATATTGCGGCCCACAGCATCACCGTGCCGCCGCCATGTTTCACAGTTGGGCGGAGACACTGCAGATCATACGCTTCTTTGGGCGTTCTCCACACATAAACACGGCCCGTGGTTTGGAATAGGGTGAATGGTGATTTATCCGACCATACCACACTTTCCAGTCGTCAACGGTCCAAGTTGCATGGTCGCGGCACCATTTGCGGCGTGCTAAAGCGTTCTGGTCCCTGATGAGAGGTTTGGCCCGTGCAACACGACCCCGTAAGTTCATGTCATGTAATTCGCGGCGGACTGTGATTGTCGAAACAGGTTGGGGGAGGTGCTGATTGAGTTCCTCCGTCACTTGCGCCGCAGTGGCACGACGGTTCCGCGTGACAATGCGCTTTAATACCCGGCGTGCCCTGTCACTGATGCTTTTCTTCCGCCCACTGTTCCGCTTCCCCGATGTGGTTTTCCCGTGTGTTGTGTAGGCCGTCATCACCTTCGACACTGTCCCTGGCGACACACCTAACACACTAGCCACTGCCGTCACACTCACTCCACATAACCGCGCACCAACAATTTGCCCTCTTTGAAACTCTGAGAGGTCTCCCATTTTACACTACCTCCGTCTTCTGCAGCCACTGCACACTCCTGTTCCACGACGCCTGACGTAGTATGGAGACCGACCTAACACACCACCACCAGCAGTCCGGCGCTGCGGTCGACACGACACCACTGCCAACCCATACATCTGACGTGTTGCCAACTACAGGTGTTTCCATTATTCTGATAAGCATCTGTATATATATATATATATATACATACGCGTTCGTGTGATCGTCGCTGTCAAGGCAGCGGGCGTAAGTTAAATTTATAAAAAATGTTCACTTTCGTCCTTCTGCCTTCAACGCGACAATATATGAACAAAACCGAAAAAGGAACCACTTTGCATTGGAAGTTGACATCGTGCTTTAATTCCCGTTTTAGTAAGAAAATTCCTGCTAGACCTAGCAAAATCCCGCCAACTGACATCACTGCTTCAGGTAGCAATACTGATTTTCGGTATGAAAAACGAAAGATGTTGTTTATTGATGCGTCATAGTTTCCGCCATTGCCTGTAATCCTTTGCTAGTGGATACGTATTCTGATCACAAACCATTGCTGAAATCTAGGATGCGACGTTCTATATAAAAGTACCCGACAGAAGGCAAAACTCTAAATGCATCGCCTAAATTTTTTTGGCCAATAATTGTATGACCTAGTTGGTACTCAAATTAGGTTATGTGCCTTGGTTATAACTGAAGTTAAATACTTCCGTATTAGCAATACAGCTAGAAATGCCTAACTTATTCTTGCTTCCGCAATCTTTGTTCATCCTCCAACGTATTCACCTGACGTAATCCACAATCTTTGGTCAAATGATGGAAACATGTGAAATTTCGTGCAGATAGGTCCAAAAGTGTGGATTTAAGTGTCCATCGTTCTCACGATAAGCTGATTTTCCGGTGGGCAGCGTGAGTTAAAATCTCAATCATGCGGGCTCACTGACTGATATTACAAGAATTTTCCTCAGTTCCGGTTGGTAGTCCTTTTGCCGGGTTGATATTTTAGTTAATTCTTTGCCACTTCGCTCTTCATTTCTTTCATTCTCAAGCATGAATATTTGGAATCTTAGGTGCTGTAGATGACCAGAACAAATTTAATACTTCAACGGACCTGAATGGAATTAGCTAATAAAATATAGCAATTTGAATGTATGGCTTTTTGGCATCTTTGGCTCAGAATTACGGCTAAGCATATTTTGGAACCAAGTATAGTGTAAGTCTTCTCATCAAATACCGTAATTATGCTGAAGTTGGTCAAACGGGGAGGATATGAAAATTCAAGATGTTTGTATTTATTTCAGGATTTATAATCGTTCATTGTATACATTGGGACTACATATACTATAGAATATTTTCCCTGATCAAATGATGGAGCCATGAGAAGTTTGTTTCAGAATTGGCAAACGTAGCGGATTTGATGATTGAAATCTAAACCTGATTAGGCTGATGAATACAATCGCTGACTTCGGGTGAAGATTTACCGCATAATGTCACTCATATCGTTCACTGTGACTGTTTCCTCAGTCCCTCACGTCGAAAGTCGGAATGGTAGATACAGTGTGTTTGGATAATATCGTCCCAATTCTTAAGAGAAAATGCGATCGCTTAGGGGCTTCATGAAGTGTGAAAGTGTGTAAACGTAGGACATACTACAAACTAGAAATTCCTTTGACAAATGTCATGGACCCGAAGAGGGAAGTACAGATTAATATGATACTCTTCAGGTGTCTTGCTTGTGAAGAATCACGAAGCAGTCTTATTCATAGCTGTAACACAGGGCCAGTAAGCGAATTGATCCCAGTTTCGAATAATAGTCTACATGAATGTCTTTATTACATGAAGTGTTTTCATAACATAAAAGGATTAGTAACATGTACCTCGTTCAATCAGCAGAGTAACGGACAACTAACAAACCTCAAGATTGTGAGTTCTTATCGCACTGCAGACTGAAATCTTTTCTCGCTACAGGCTCGATGTTGCTGTACCAACGTTTTTTAGAAACAAGATTTGTAGCAAGTTTGACGTGCATAGTTTGTAGCGTATTTAGCATCCGTCAACCAGCAGGTTTCCTGCAAAATTGTAGAAAGTTTGCAGCCTTGCAATGCCAAACTTGATGGATGTTTGCCGTACTATCTGGCCACCCTCACTTGATGGTGAGGTTGAAGTCTTCCCTCGTGAGGGCCACGCTCGTGAAGTTGAACACCTATGCTTTCAAGTAAAGACGTATACTTGAGTGAGCGAAAATTTTTTTCTTCAGAATTTTGTTGCGTCAACAGATGTGTGTACTTCTGCTAACTTTTAGGTTTATTGGAGTAGTGGAAGAGGGTTTCGTCAGTGCTCGAAGTGGGTTACCAAAGCTAAATGAACGCTTGCGGAAGTGGGCCAGAAAAGTAAGAGTACTCTTGCACTTAGTGGCGCGATTGCCTATTGAAAGTAAAGGCAATGAGCTGCCATTAGTGAAAAGGTAAGGGTACGGCGTGCTCCCTCGTGCCCCCCCACTTCGAGCACTGCCTTGTGTGTAGTGATGAGTGATTTTTCAGAAAGTCGATTGAAGTAGTGGAAGTAGTTTGAAATCTAAGGGGATTGAATTTTGTTACTGCCTGGAGAGTGAGGGGTGAGTTTCCAAAAATTTTCTATTGTGATCGGAACTACACATGTCCGCTATGTTTCAAGTCGATTCGAGTAGTGCAAGTGGGTTAAAATGGTGTTACAAGATTTGAACCTAACAAACTGACAGAATTCTCAGGTTAAAATTTAAAACGTTCAACACATTTCGGACAAAGTGCTCCACCGGTAGTACATTGATATCTTTTAAAGATGACAACGAGTCCCACCGTTGGTTCACTGCTAGATTTATCAATATACGTCGTATATCAGCAGTGGCGCACAGCTCCAGAGTTCGAGGTATTGTTTCCAATGTAGTGTGGTTCCAATTTAAACAACAAAATCTTGTGTACAATTTCTTAGAATGTTAATTTATATTTTGCACTATCAGTGACACACGCCAAGAAAAAACGGGTTAAATATATGCATTACCATTTCTGAGAAACCTCACCATAAGGCAAGAATTTTTACCTACAGACTCCACATATTCAACTACTCCACTGATTACTACAGTCAGGGATTACTTCCCAAAGAATCACAGGAACTAAGGAGAGATTAAAAGAACTGGGAAGAACATTTGTTGCTAAAGGATGCAAAAAGAGATTGATCCAAACAACATAAAATTTTTTGGAATCAGTCAGCTAAAACAAGAACAAAATATGAAAACAGTAAAATAGTATCCAAACTAAGAACAAACAGACCAAACCAATTTAGAACTGTTGGGAGGAAGTCAAGAGAGAATATGATAGAGAGAACTGGTGAGTGGGAATGACACGAGACCCACTGCTAATTGTACACAAGGGACCGAAAAACTTGGAAACTGTACCTTACAAACTACGTCGCTGGATTATTCATGCAATAAATTATCTACCACAAGTCATCCTACGAAGTTCGGGAATAAATTTCACTAGCTAACTGGAAAATGCAACAAAAACAACTACCCACTAACAATCAATGATCAGGGATTACAAATGGACGAAGAGAAAGCCAATGTTTTTACTATATAGGTTAGGGTAATTGAGAAGCGAAATCCTCTGGCACCAGGCAAAATCTCCGCCCCCTCCTGGTAAATCGAACGGGTCTATGTCAGAACGCCCACTTCTGAAAATGGTTAGAACGCCCACAGAAACGGTCACATCGCCCACAGAAACGGCTAAACACTCAAATCCAGAAATGGTCAGAGCGCCCACCGGTCAGAACACCCACTCGTAAAAATGGCAACAACGTTGGGTCTACGAGTGGGCGCTCTGACCATTTCTGAATTTGCATGTTTTCCTATTATGGTGGTCGATCTGACCATTTCTGTGGACGTTCTGACCACTTTCAGAAGTGGGCGATCTGACCAGTGGGCGTTCTGACATAGTCCCAATCGAACACACTAAACGTTTCCTAGTCTGCTATTATATAGTCTTCCCCTGAATTGAAATCTAGTTATTGCAGGTCCACATTAGTTCGGTATTTTACATATTGAGTTGTTTTGTTATCATTTATGATAACCGCCGAAACCCTTCATTTTAGAATATTAATGATGTACAGGCCAGGAAAAACGGAAACTTTTGGGAGAAACACGAAACAATTGAAGCCGTGGCTTCCATAACCACACAAGTCGAGTGGAATAGATATTGAGAAAATCAATAAAAACTGAATATGTCTTGGAAATCAGATTTTTTTTCATAGTTACACTTTACTGAATTACAAATGTCACTAAGTATTAAAATAAAGTATTACAGGTAATTTGTCTATAATAATGAAAACACTGGACCGGTGGTATTATGGAACTCATTAGTCTGTTACATTGGTTTCAGATACTCTGATTTGGAAAAGGAATATACTTATTTTTAAGCACTAATCTCGGAAAATGAAACAAAAAACAGTCACTGTGCATAAACCCAGTCTCTATTTTCACAATAATGTAATACAACAAACAAAGTTAGTTTACTCATATCTTTCTTTCAATTAATCAGAATCCCACACTTCACTTCCTGATTCCTCAGCAATGGGAGTCTGATCTTTATCATTCTGCTCCAGAAGTCTCTGAAAATAAGGTTGCTCTGCAGGCAAAATTGAAGACAGGTATTTTTCAATATCCCTGGCTTTAGCAGCTTTCAGGGGAATTCCAGCTCTATATGCTCTCTCCAAGCTTTTCTCATCAAATTTGCTTTTCCTGTCATCATGAATGTTTCTGTAACTAAGCCGCTTGATGTCTTTCTAGCAGTTATGGTTTTTGATCTGTATTCAATTATTTTATAAAATGTCATTTTCCATTTGTCTTGTTTTTGAGTAAGTGGAGACGGTTCTTTAGAAAAACTAAACACGTCTGTAACATGCGGAAGATACGGGAACTTGTGTTGTTTTGAATGTCAAACGATAGAGCTCAGTTAGACGATTACAACGATACATATAACTCATGTAGTGCCAAAAAGTGGACTTGTGCTGTTATGGAATGCGAGGCTTCAATTGGCTTTATTCGACGAGGCAAAAAACTGGTTTTATTGCTTTAACAGTGAGGATTGATCGGTTGTTGATTCTGAATATCACCCCAACCAGGGATAAAATCTTTCTCAGGTAGTATATTGAAACTAACAAGCCACCCTCGGCCTGATCCATAGTTGCCTAAAGGCCTTAAAATCAATTCAATGAACAAATCACCATTAGATTTAGGATACCCTTTCGTAATTTCGAACACTGGTTTGAGTCAACGCAAGAAAAGTTTATGAATCTGAATATGGGCAGTGAAATTAGTAACTGCTACTTTAAAATATCTGTTAAAACTAGTAGTTTAGGAAAAAAACTTGCTAAATGGGAGTTAAGAGTGCCACGGGACAACGGTGAGCAGTATGCATCTTATGTGCAATGTGCAATAATAATGACAGGTGCAGCTGTATTTCGCCATCAAAACAGGATATATGCGGATATTCAGGATGATCCTTCTTGTTCATATTGTTTACTGAACATACTATTTATTGTTCTATTGAGGAATAGAAATTGTCACAAAATTGATTTCAAATAATATGCAGTTACTCTGTAAAAATTCCAGCAATTTGTTGCACGCATCACGTTGATAATTTCTTTAGTATCATTTCTTTTGCACTGCATTTTGAACGCTCTGAAACCTTTTCGCTGATTTATATAATAATACAACTTACAAAAAGCACTGAAACATTTATGTGTAGCTGTTCCCTGGAAAGTCTTTCAAAGAGAAGAACGTGAAGAAATGCAATTGTAATGAAAAACCTGCTCACTTGTCGGTACACGTAATAAATAAGGAATATAACCAAGAGCGCCCATGTTGCGATTTTGGGGGAGGGGGGGGATCGCCCATGTTAAACTCTTTCCAAGGTTCCTTTCCTTGACTCCTTTGGTTTCTCAGCAAAAGGAAGGAAAGGAAGCATTTAGGATTGGGCCTAATTTTTTCCCAACTTAAAAACTGCTACTTTTAACATATATTTTAAAGTAGTAGTTATTGCTTTCACTGCTACCAAAATAGTAGATCATTTCAGACACACACTAGTAGCAGACGGTCGTAGGACAACGTTTAAAATAGAGGTGTCCTATTGAGGATAACGAAAAGAATAGAACCGAACCTGACCTTCCTAACAGCCTTTAATCGTTCCTAGCACACTTATTATAATAGATATGATAATATGAGAATACTTTTGACAGGAAAAGGGAAGAAAAAATAAATAGTAATTGGCAAATTACAATTACGACCGTATTTACTATTATTTTAGACTACCTTATATATCTATAGCGTGTCTGTGCAGTAGAATGATTACTGTTTGGCCTTGGTAGAGTAGTTCGTATTTTAATTGTCAGAAAACGATTCATGCAATTAGCGGGGTTTTAGAGATTCAGTTACTTATTCTCTTCGCTAATAATTAATGCAACTATCTTCGTCTGTAAATGAGAACTATTTGACATTACAGATCAGCAGGCCAATTAAAATACGTTTTAGGTAATAATTGCTTCGGATTGAATTTATTTATGAGCTTTTAGCATATTTGGCTCGGGATTAGTTAGGTAGTAGATGAAGAAAGCATCGACCAGAGCCTTTCTTACTATAACATCGCGGAATACCCCTGGTGAAACTGAAGAAAACCGTGGGAAACTTCAGGCGCGGGCTTCGAATTCGAATATTTTACTTATGGCTCAAACCGGGATAGGGGAAGGATGCAGGAAGGTGTCAGCCAGTGTATAAGTTGAAGGTACGATCCAATAGTTTCTTGGTATGACTGAGGAAAACCCCTAAAAAAAAAGCTCAGTCAAGATGATCGGTCGCTAATTGAATCTACGATCTACTGAAAACTAAGCCGATTACGCTCTACCACTGAACTGGCTTCAAATCGGCGTACCTACCCATGACCGATCCGAAGGCCGCGATGTTATCGCTTGAACCACAAGGGTTGGGTAATGATCACTTAGAGAAACAATAATCTACTTTTGTCTTTCGCAAAACAGGTACACAATATATTATTATATATTTAATGAAACGAAATATTTGACTATAAGAAAGGAAAGTACTAATTATAGACTAGGCCCATATGATTTTTGTGAACTTATGTGCATCATATAGTCTAATTTTATATGCATTTTATATAAAGGTAAACAGTTTTTTGACAAAGCTGATATTCTTTAATAACAAAAATAACTAAAAATGTAACCGTTTCTTAAGTATACCATTTTCTTCTTCAGACTGCACTTATTCAGGTATTTCCATTTCATGAGACTTTATATATATATCAACGAACATTGCTTTTTAGAGAATTCTTATAGTTGGGTCCGCAACGTTTCGGTGTCGCCGTTTGGACCCCACCATTTAGGCGCCGTCTACGTTTCGGCGCCAAGTGAAGAAAACGGAAATTATTAACATACCTAACAAGGTGAAAAGATTGGCAAATGTTGGACATTATTACTCTTTTGTTTCTTAAGTCTAACAAGGAGAGGATCCCAAAGAGGAGAGCTGGATTTAGATCAAACTGCGAAATAAGTATTTCGACGTCACTGAGACCGAAGATGAGAGTCATTCGATTCGATTTGCCTTGTTGTGGACTTAAGGGCCCCGCAAATTCAATTTCCACACCAAAATTGCTATTTAGGAAATATTTAACTTTAATTTGAATAACTGTGAAACAATTAAGGTGAACAAAACGAAACTCACACAACGTAACACTAACTAAAGGAAATTGTGAAAATAGTAACCAGTAATCCCAAATCGGGATACAAGTTAAAAATGTTGAATCGGGAATTTACTTTCAAAGACGTTATATCCATTTTAGTCGCTCAGTGAACATATTTGTGTTTTCTGGTTCATTTCTTAAGCGGCTTTCAATATATACAGTAATTTCTTTGACAAAGGTGTGTTAGAGTTTGTAACAAACCTTTTGAAAGGAAACTATTGCAGATATCGGTAGGTGTTTGAGAAATGAATCAGAAAACACAAATATGCTTACTGAGAGACCAAAATGGTTATATCCCTTCTTGAAAGTAAACTCCTCAAACAGCAATATATGCTTATTATTATATATTTAAAAACTACTCATAAAACATAATCAAACACTAAAATTTGAGGCTATAGTGCCACTTAAAATGATTAACTTGTATGCTGAGTTGGCAGCACTGGTTGATAGGTAGCAATGCTGATTGAAGTTTTCAATGCTGCTTTTAGTGAGCATTACATTTTTTTTAAGTTTAGTTTTGATCTGTTTAAGTGTTTCGAAGATATTTAAATTAAAGTTAAATATTTCCAATATAGTCACTTTTAGTGGAAATTGAAATCCCGAGGACCCTAAGTGCACAGCAAGGTAACAGCAAATAAAGACAATATAAATAGAAAGACAATGTTTGCGCTCGGTGACGTTGGGATCCTCTCCCTTTAATAATCCATAACCTAACTTAACATATCTTAATTCTTGAGTTTCGGGGCATAGTCATTTAGTCATAGAGCTCCTTCTGTTGCATCTTATGGACGAAGTTTTTACATATTTCTTTTAATACAATAGTTTTCCTGGAATGATTCTCTGGTAAGGCTCTGGCGCCGAAATGGTGGCGCCGCTTATTGCAATCGCCGCTAGAGCTAGGCTCTTGCGACCGCTCCAGACAATATTTTTTTTATTAAGAAAAACTAAAGTTTCTTATCGGGATGATTTTTCAAGCAGCTTCCTCAGGACGGATTCCAGGGCATTAAGGAAACTGATTGAATAGGGCTGGATAGGAAGAGAGGAGGGTTTTAAAAAGGTATTTCCTTAAAGTCTGGTCGTACAAGGACGTCATCGCTGGAAGTGATGAACGCATACCGGACGCGGAAATATCTATTTTTGTTTATACCGGGAGAAACTCTTACGACTGTCACCACCCGTCTCATGAGGAAGCTAGTAGAAAAACTAGGGCTCGCTTCCTTACACACACACAGCAATGAACCAAAATTCCAAATGAACATGGCTGGACTCGAATTAGACATCAGGGGGATGAAAGTCATAGGAGCTTTTCCCTAAGGAATACCCTATTGAAGTTCCTGTTTCCTAAAGCTGAAAAACAAACTCTCTATTTTTTGAATCCCGGGAATGACGGAAGGTCAAACCCGCAAGAAGCTAACAGGGATCAAGGATATCAAACTGTCTCAGAAATGAAACGTTCTGGTTTGAAAACAAAATATAAACTTTATGCCAAACTTAACTCAAATGCACAAAAACAAAAGAAAGGTCGTAAACCAACTAGACTGGTTTCTTTTAGGAAACATGTGAATAATTGAATCGTTACATAAATTTTGACTAACAGAGATTCAAAATTTCAAAATAATACAAATAGTAACCACTAAAAGAAATCCACAATTAATGCAAGCTAATTCTTCCCCTTTTCTGTCCTCCCCTCCTTAATGTGCTCTCAACAAAAATTGAGAAAACTAACTTTTACATTACTCAAGAACAGACGGACAAACTTATATTCTTTTGCACAACAATTGAGTTTTCTTTGATTTGGCTCTTCGATTAAGTCTATCCTTTTGTTGATTATTATTTAAAACCGCTGATGAATTCTCTGTGTAAACATACAGTGTTCGGGTTTTTCCTGTTTCTTTGTATAGATTTAAACAAAACACAATACTTTTGATGACACGGGTTTACATGACAAACTAGGCTTTTCTCTAAACTGGGCAATTTTGACATAACAACTTAGCTTGAAATACTAGATTACACAAATTTCCGTTCTGAAGCACTTCGCATGGTGCCCATTTTAAGTCGGGGATGAGACAGATGCGCTTGCTATTCGTTTGCCTAATGGCTTTACAATTTAAGATTTTGCTCGGGGATTACAAAAAAAAAAAAAAAAAAAAAATACCTTTCTCTCTGGCTACATTATCAAACACAAAAATTTGGAGTATGGACTGCCGCTAGGATTGCCTCGAAAGAAGTAGAGGGATAGAAGAATGGACGCTTTTTATTAAAAAAAAAAAAAAAAGAATTTGCAACAGGAACGGAAAGGTGGAAGAGATAGAATTACGAGGCGTTACTTTCTTGGAAAACATTACACACACATGTTAATTCCTTAACAAAAGTCACAATAAAAATTTACACAATAAATATTAATTTCTACCTTAAATAATACTACCTGGGGTTTGGATGGTCATTCTTATAGCTGTTTTTTTATTTATAACCTCAGAATTCGCAAAGTGTCACTGTGGTTTGAGATCTCAAGCCGCATATGCAAGCAAAGAATTGTCATGGGCATTGCCTTTTCTTAAGGCGGCCACTATGACACATATGATGCGGTGCAATGAACCGCAAAGAAAAAATAAGAAAGAAGGAACGCCTGACTATTTTGCATGGCGTCTCTGAACCATAGACGATTCATACAAAACTCGCTAACACATAGTATACCAAAAGTTATTTGCGCAATTTTACTATAGCTACATTATGTTACAATCATGAAATATAATAGTTGTATTAGGCGAATTCACTCGCATAGGTTACGAAATATGTTTGTTGTTCGGTTCAAATACACTTAGTTATGCACTTGCGTATATACATCAAAATGACCAAAACATAATTGAATAATATGAACTGTTGTATCCTATTTTTCTCATGACTTGATGACTTCGGAATCTCTCCTGTTTGTTGCATTAGCACTTACACATATTGATTTTTTTTTTTTTTAAAAAAAAAGAAAGGTTGTGAGGAAACAAGGTGACTATCTGTTATATGTTGACAAGTTGATTTTAATTTATTTATGGGTCTCTGCTATATTTTAGGATGCCATCAGTATAAAAATAAAATAGTCAAAATATTGCCGGTCCTAACCCACTCAAGTTGCTTGAGACAGTTCGTGTTTCATTAGTGCCCCCCTTTGATGGAGACTAGTTCAAACAGTATAGAAAATTGTAAGATAAATTCTTAAGCTGGCTAGTCCAATGTTCTGGCATCAGTCTCAACAATAAACTGTCGCAGATTTTAGTCGGCATGATACTACCAGCAAAAAAAAAAAAAAGTTTGCATTGATAGTCGGCAGTTCTGACAGTCATTACGCAAAACGGCGGGACGTGAAATAAGCCGAATATCAAAAGTAGAGAGTGCTTCCCTCTTGATAGACCGTAATTGATTTCATCCATCCAAACCGCAGTACTATGCTCTTAGTCTCTTGCGTCGACAAGGGTAACACAAATAAGGAAATTTTGTCCTACCTTTTTGCTGCTCGGAGATTTTCGGATCTACACCTGTTTGTAGGTATCTACCTTCATTCGTCCAGGCTCCTTGATACCGCGACCGGGGTCGCCAAGAATCTCCACATCGACGGTAAGCACAACACATTGACATCGACGTCCTTGGTTCCAGTCTTGACGCCGCCACTTTCAAAAGTACAGCACTGTGTTTCAAAAGTTTCAGCACTCGAATCATTATGCCCATAGAAGCTGAGATTTCGGAACACACACACACGCAGAGCTTTCACGATAGTAGAGGTAGCACACACGAAGATTTACTCACACATTATGGAGAACGAGATATTCGCAAAGCAAAAAATCAAAGTTACTTTGTACCGCACATGTAGCTTTGAGAGATGTTACGAGATGTTCGCTGTTATTCAATTCCAAAAGTTCTGAATTCTTTTCTTTCTGGGTCCCTCGTTCTCCCTGGCTGTCCTCAATCTTGCTCCCTCCTTCTCTTTCAAAATTTAAAAAAAAATCGAATATGATTTGTCCTTCACTCAATTTGCGTCTGTCGTGGTGTGTTCCCTTTATCTTCTTTCAGTGTCTTCCGTTAAAATCCATTAGCACCTGAAATTGCTGGTACAAAATCTTTTGGATTTTTGCAAAGAGACATCAAGTCGTAAAGCGTAATATGGCTGGCGACATCCTCAAACATGCTTAGACATTTGGGCGCTGAAACCGAGACACTAAGGTTTCAATATTCGCTATCGCAGCAAATTGATCTTTGGCAACAATGAAGTGCATTTCCTCAACAACATAATACGGTGGTGCTAATGTATTCATCGGCTCATTTTTTGTTCGATTTAACCGAACGGTTATTTATTCTTCACTCCTCTTCCATGTGTGGTCGGTTCCTCAGTTACTGGCGCACAAAGTGACTGGTTTCCACTTTGTCAGATGTCTTCCGTTTTTATTCCTCGAAAAAGAAAAGGGTGTTCGACCGTTTCTCTTGTTTCGCAGTGTGAGCAGAAAGTAAAAAAAAAAGGATTGCAAAACGTATTTTCTTTATTAAACTTTGCATGCTATAAACACATATTAATTTACTATAGTTTGCATATCAAAATTAAAGTTTGAAAAATAATTGGGAATGGCGCTGATTATTACATTATAGTTTGGAAGTGTAAACAATAACCTTTATTACGTTGTTCTCTCTGAATCACGTAAGCTTTTACACCGCAAAATTACACCTCTAAAATACAATTTTGCAATAATTATTAAGTTTCTGTAATTCGAGCTTATTTCGGGCTCATTTGATTATCACACGGACTCGGGCCTAAATGCTAAAACATATTTCGGGCTCAGTTGAGGGTTCACATAATAAATTCACGGGCCGGGCCGGGCCCGGGATAAAAACTAGGGTCCGTGCAGGCCTTTAGTGGACGGTGAAGCTGAAGCACTAATCCTGTGTGCTGTCTCAAAAATGATCTTTTCATTTACAAAATTGCAATTCTTATAATATAAACATCGAATTTAAAACAATTTTATGGGTAAATGTGTTGTTTATCTTTCATGTAACATTTAAAGTGGATATGCATAATTAGCAATATAATCATGAAGTTTAAATAAACACACCGTTTTTGGGTGCGAAAATAAAGAAGAACGCGTAAAATACTCGCGTAAACACTCATTTTTTAAATTTACCCAACAATTTGGTATTTACTCGACACACATAACTATATACCTGTGGATTCCTTATCGTCTGAAAAGCTGAGGAAAACTGTGAAGTAAGTTCTTAAAGGAACAGTGCTCGAAGTGGGGGAGCACGAGTGGGCACGCCCTGCCCTTACCTTTTTCATTCTGGATTTGGCGTACTCCTACCTTTTTATTAATAGAAGCTCTTTGCCTATACTTTCAATAGGCAATCGCCACCCTTGCAAGCCTATCTTTACTTTTCTAGCCCACTTCTCCAAGCGTGTCCTTACCTTTTCTAACCCACTTCGAGCACTGTAAAGGAACTTAAGATATTATCCGGAATGCTTGGTTCTGTTAATAAAACGATTATTTAGCTTCTTTTATTCTATTTTGTATACAAAAGTACCAAGTGAGCTTTTAGAAATATATATTTTTTAAATTCTTTTCGTGTTTAGCAGAGAAAAAACTTGTGTCTAGGGCGAGCACGCGAGGAAACACTGTCTCTGTGCAATAATAAAATAAAATAAGAAAACAACACCGAACCTGACCTTACCTAACCTCCAAGTGCCCTTGGTCACTACTTTTATTAAATTTCCTAATGCGTATATACATAATAAAAAAAAGTTATTTTTCTTGAAAAAAAAAAAGTAAAAGTAAGGACGCCAGGGTTTGATAACGGTATATCTCGCTTAGCTTTCCAATATGTAGACAAGATAGGCTAGGAGTTCTGCGCGTGCGCGACAGTGTTTCCTCGTATGAATTTAGATGCTGGAGATGGATAGACTGGCCCAATACAATTAAGCAGGGGCAACTTGATGCCGGTTTTCGATTAATTCTGTCTAGTGAATTGGGATTTCCTTGCGTCGTAATGGTTGGCCTATACCTGGGTGTGTGGCAGCAAAGAGTGGATGAAGATTTAGCTAAGGAAGAGAAGAGGAAGATTGGAATATTGTGCGGAACGTGATGTTCAGTTGTCTTTTTAATAAATTTCACCTTCTAGATGTGGCAAGTTTGCTTTTAACAGTACAACTGTGAATGGGCATTTCAACCTTGGTCTCTGATTGGTCAGAACAATCCTACCGTCCACCGATTGTAATTAGATGGTGTCTCTTGAACATGTTAAGCTTGCCTCAGTCATAGTTGTACTGTAAAAAGAAACATTGCGGGAAGCGTACTGTAAAAATGGCGGTCCGTGTGAGTTTCTTTATACTGTTGACTCAATCCTAGTCATGTTACTTGATTAGGATCTCACTACCAATTAACCTCGCTCCCTCTCTCTCTAATGGAAGTTGTTAGCCTCGTTCCAATTCAGCTCACCCAATCCAATATCAATACACCCTCTATTCACAAGCATACAGCCTCAACTATAATATTTTCCACGTTTAAAAAAAACTACAGGAACATTAAAAACTCTACTCACACAACCAATTGTAGCTTTATTCTCGTAAAACTCAAATTTCTGATGAACTCCCTGATGGTAAGTAATGATGTGATGATGAGCCGTTGATAATTCTGCTGTTGTAGCGTCAGTACTGGCATTATTTTTTAAATTGTGGTTTATTTAAGGTTATCTGACATCTTTGCCAGGAGTTATCGTAATCAGTTTCTTCATGGCAATTTCTTTTCTCGATTATGTATTTATCAGTGGGTGGGCGAATGAGAAAATGGAAACTTATGCGAATATCTGGCGAGCCAATCAAAGGATGTCTTCTATTCATTTACACATAGTTAAATGATGTCCGTCTACACTATGGGATATTTGAACCCCGTTGTAGAGACATCTATCAGCGTTGTGGCGAAGTAAAAGAGAAAAAGTGTTGCATCACGTATAAATAAATGAACAAGAACCGAACCTAACTTTCTAACCTAACCAAATTCTTCATTAGAAATATATTAATAATATATTTGAGCATAAAAAGTGTTTTTTTTTTTTGAAAGAACAACTTCATCCGGTCGAGTTTCGAAGCAGGATCAACTACTCCATAAGTAGACGTCTTCGCCATGTAGCTACGATAGCTGGCTGCAAACATCACTTTGGAAGGTTTGTATACAGAGTAAGGGTATATAATCTTTGATACAGAGTATGTGTGCCGTATTAAGGCTGATTTTCATGAAAACTTGCGTTGCGTGTTTTGCTTGTGATTTGGGTGAATAGCCAATTAAAACACATGTTTTATTGCGTGTTCTACGTATTACGTAATAAAACATGTGCTTCAGTTGGCTACTCACCCAAATCGCAAGCAAAGCACGCAACGCAAGTTTTCATGAAAATCGGCTCTTAGGGCTCATTTTCAAACCCGCTTGCGTTGTTTGAGATTTGGGTGAATATTGCCAATTGAAACAGGTGTTACAACACGTAATAAAACCAAACCACGAAATACCACATGATTTTATTTTCTACTCACTCTAATCGCAAGCAGGCTTGAAAGTAAGCCCTTACTCACGAGAGAGTTGCGCAGGCGCACTCTCCCGGTGTTATTCCAGTCTCTAGATACTTTGAGCTAAATGTTCTCAATGACAATTAGAGACAGTTGTATAATAACATGGATTTAGATAGGGGGGAAGGATCGACTGGTCCATTATAATTAAGCTAGGTCAACTTGACGCCGGTTTTCGATTAATCTTGCCTGGTGAATTCAAATTTATTTGCATCTTTTTGGTTGGCCTTTGCCTGAGTGTGTGGAAGCAAGCAGGAAGATTGGAATATTTTAAATGTGGTATTGTAAGGAATGTAATGTTCAGTTTTTTTAAAATCAATTACACCTGCCATGTACTCATGGCTCGTGCTGGCTTTAATTTCGGGTCGTTAAAAGTAGATCTGTCTCCCGTATTTAGATCCATGGCATAAAACATTTAAATAATGAGTTAATCCACGAATTAATCTACAGGTCATAGACAAAATAATTATATATATGAAATCCTATTTTCTCTGTTTACTGCTCTCTGGTGTTAATCCTAAGAAAGATTGGTAAAATCCATCAAACGTCATTAAAATTGTAGGGCTGGTTAAACACATGCTACACGTAGAAGACGCATAAAAACTCGCGTTTCATTTGGCTACTCATCCAAATCACAAGCAACGCACGCTTGGAAGTAAAGCAGCCCGTAGGAAGTGTGCGTAAGAGGAAAGTACAATTCAACGCAGTAAATAATCTTTGAAACAGCAAAGGAAAGATGTTGTAAAAGGACGTGCAAGAAATTTACAGGAAAGTAGGGCGAAATATGATAAAGTAACAGATATATACTTACGAGGAGTCGTGTTGCTAACTTCACATAGTGGAAAACACAGAGTGAGAGAAAAATTGATTTCCTTAACGTCTGCTAAAGAGGCAGAAGAAGTTAAAATCACACAGTTAGTCCTATTCTCATAGGTGTCTACTGGAGTTTTGACGGGCCTAGTAGACGCCTCCTACTGTACTCCATTCAGGACAAGATCTTAAATAATTATTATTGAGAAACCATTTAAGTCTTTTCTGAAGGAGACTACAGTATATTGATATGTTGTAGGCTCTCATCGCCTAAGGTCTCATTACATTGAGATAAGAAATCTAATTTCGTTGAGATTTCCTCCGACGGGTTTTATTCCAAAGGCGACGACTCCCTTCCCGCCGTTGCCCCCAATGTAATGTAAACGACCTAGTGTTGGAGATTAAATGTCAAAGACAGATTTTGGTAGGAGCGAAGAGTAAATGTCGGTGCTTTGTGCCGCCCGATCTCCCGCATCGATATATTGAACACTTCTTGAATTGTCAGTGGAATACCCTGGCCTCTCATGGTGATCTGTCATGGGGCAGGTCATCAGAGGGGCCAGGAAAATATTTTACTAACAATTCAGGACATTTAAATTCGAGAGGAAAACGTGACTTCGAAAACTAAAAGTATCTCCTAGAAACTGGCTTTCATTGTTGAGGTGAAATAAACTTATCATTTTAATAATATGTATGAAATAAACAATTGTTGATGTAAATCAATGAATAATGAAATAATTTCTTTAAAAACACACACGTAAAAGTTAGAGCTGTAATTCGACAAACATTTGCAGTCTCTTGATAGCATTTTAGACACGTAGGTATTCATTTTTATAAAAATAGGTTGGCCCCACTAACAACTGCAGTGCGTAGGTGTGGGAAAACCCAAAGTACTTTTCTATTGTATCAAAAAATATATGCCAGGTTTCGAGCTGCCATGTCTAACGTAATTTTAGCAATTTAAAAAATATAATTGCATAGAAAATATGTTGGCAACCCTGATTCAGTGCACCAATCAAGACTGTTTCGTCCGCTCACATGGATCTCGCTACGGGAGACGGATCTACTTCTAGTGACCCGAAATTGAAGCCAGCACAAGCCATGATCAGCTGGAAGGCAGTGGTGTCTCGTGGGCTTGAAAGTTGGTAGTTCACAACCAGTGATTCCGCCAGATCCCCTTTTCGAGGGTGTCACCCCCCAAATTATCGAGCGTATTCCAAATATGAATTTTTACGGAAAAATAATAGAAACCGTACAAAACTCCCAATTTTATTTAAACCCCCAAAACTGAAAACCCTGGCAGAATCTCTACTCTAAAGAGCAACAAAGAAAGTACGAGAACAAGGAACACATCGTTCGATAGCTTGAAACCATTTCTCAGTGTGCTAAGTAGAAAATAGAACTATAGCTTTCCATAACTTATTTACACTATATACTGAGTTAAGAAAAAAAAAAGGAACTCCGCACAAAAATAAGTAGTTGGACTGGTAAGGAATCATCTCGCTTTTTGAGGTATGCAGGTTCGAAAGCTCGACAGTGCAGCGAGGAATGTATCTCAGAGCAGTTTTTCACGAGAGTATACAACTCAAAATTGTCTTTCACAGTAAATATATACACAAAATATTAATAATAATAATAAGAAATTAAATATATCCTTCTTACATTTATTTGTATATGAAGTCCATTCTTCTGTTTTTCTGGGCAGCAAACTTATCTATAACTCTTGGTTGAAGTCCTGCATTTTCCTTTTCAATGGATAGCATTGGCAGAGCGCTGAGACGATCTTGGGTCATCGTATTTCTTAGAAAAGTCTTAATACGCTTTAACGTTGAAAAACATCTTTCTGCTTCTGAAGTGGACTTCGGAATTGTTACCATGATTTTGAAGAGTTTCGTAGACCCTGCTCGAGTCCACTGGGAATCCCCTTCAAACAACAGGCAGGGAATACAAAACAATGCCATTTTTAGATCACATCCTGCAACCTTTTTGTACCAAATACTGTTAAAAGTGCGACGATATGTACGAGCTTTACCTTTCACTTCCTGATTCAGAGTTAGGTTCGGCTGATGAGAACCCAAAGTTTTAATTTCGAGTCTGTCAGATTCTGTCAACTTATTAAAAGACACCGATTGCAATCTATGAACCGAATTCATACTGATGGCAGTAACGCACTACGCACCAGTACACTAAACACACTGAAACAATACTGCTTCACTTCAACACAGCTTCACAACACACTTCACTCAAACGTGGAAAAAACACTCATTCAAATCGGTGTTCAATATTATAAAATACCTCACTAAAGTAGGCAATGTTTTCTCTCTTCCTTATAAGGTATCTGAGGACTGTGATTGGTGAACAGCAATTATATTAATCTACCTCTTACAACACACAAAATTACGATATATCTCACAAAATAAAAGAAACTCACAATATCACTCTTCAGATCTTGTATTTTGGCGCTTTTAGGTATGAGGGGGTTAGGAGGTGCCTCTTCGCCCCAAATTGCTTCCTTAAAGATAGTTAAGTGCAAAAGATTGAGAATTCCATTGATGCAATGGAATTTGTTGAAAAATACATGTTTTATAAAATGCCTCCTTTTCTATTAATAAATCTTTAATGACGAAACGAACAAATCAGCTCCGAAAATCCCTTCAATTGTTTATTGTTTACGCAATGTTGCAAAGTGCTTGATACTGTTCATTAGCTCTTCGTTTATTACTGATACTGGAACTCAAACAATTTTATGTAAATAGAGATGCAACATTATGTTATTTAAGCGTTTAATATATTTGTCTATAAACGATTTATTGTGTATTTTGCGATTTTATTATGTAATGGACGTTTATCCTTGCTTCTGCCAGAAGATTTGATTACATTTTAAACACGAGAACGGGTGGAAAAGTCAAGGAGAGTTAGCAACAGTGCTCACCCCTGTTCTTCTGCTATCTTCGTTCACTCTAGGATTGTGCACGCCGAGGTACCATATACACAATGTTATAAGTTTGGCCTAACACCAGTTAAGCGCATATGGGGCAACGCGTTCACAAACGAAATGTGAACTGGAAACAAATTGGAGAGTAATAACAACTTGATAAACGAACTGTATACCTATGCCTCAGTGTAACAATTTAAAATGTGGTATGTTTTTAAATCTTTCGATAAGAAACACAATCTCAAACGAAAATAATAATAATTCTAAAATAGTTTGCAGTTCACGTGCTCCTGTGAACGTTAACACGCGACGTCACTGCTGGAAGGTGAAATTCAGAGCGGTGAGTGATCACTGAATTTGTCCTTTGAATGCCACTTCTCACTTCCGGCTCACAGTGAGCCGACGCCATCTTTGTGAGCAAAGATTTTCGCACTCACTTGTGAGCCGGACCTCCCGGAAATGCGGTTAGTGCGACTGCAATATGGCTTCTGGCGGAGAGGAATATAGTATAACCTACGAGTTTAATCAGAAATATTACCAAATAACAGCAAGCCATGAGGTGCACTTGCAGCTTCAGTCTGGTAAGATGTTAGATCTACATGTTAGTGCTTTAAAATATATTTATATCGAACAAATACTGTGTTAGAGGTACACATTAGATGTGTGCATGCTTGCCTTACTGCGGGATGAAAGAGCTGAACTTCTTGAATCAGAACATAAAAGGGATAAACTTATTCCGTAGAGATTATATTCTCAAGCTGTTTTCGAATGTTATAATTTTAAATAGCCAGGTTTGTAGTCATATGTTTCGTCGCTCAAATTGGGATCTTAAAGTACAAGGTATTTTTTATTAAAAACTTTGATTGTAAGTTACAGCAGTTACAGATGAAGTCTTTTATTTTGGTTTTACCAATTACCTTAGAGCATGTAAGATCACATTCGTATTTGATCCGTTGTCTATAAAAAACTGTAACATATGCCTGACATCTTCCCGACGTGCCATATTTACTACTCTTTGTGCTCTGCGATATTCAATTGTTCGTGGAACCATATGCTTTATATAATTCAACTGTTTATTGAGCATAAACGAAATTAGGCATCCGAAGGATCCGCTGTGAGCGCTCACTCACTGGAGATCACTCTCACTGAGCCGCTCACTGCGCTGAATGCAGCCATTGATTTAAAAAGACAACAACTGATCTTCACGTTCCGTACAACAATACATTATTTAAATCATTCCAATCTTCCTCATCTCTTCCTTAGCTAGATCTTCATCCATTCTTTACTTCCACACACCCAGACATAAGCCATCCAATGAGACGCAAGTAAATCCCAATTCACCAGGCAAGATTAATCGAAAACCGGCATCAAGTTGTCCCTGCTTAATTGCATTGGGCCAGTCGATCCGTCTGCCGTATCTAAATCCATGGTCCGCTCATAGCTAGTCTTAATAGAAAATCACTGTGGTTATCAGTGTTGCCAGCTTTTAGGAGTAAACAAACGTATGCAGCATTGAAAACAAACCAAGTCAAGTAATTTTGTTAATCTTCCCTTATGGATTCTGTCCATATGAATACGTTAATGACATCTTTGATAATCCACATTGTTGCGTGAAGTATTTATTCATATTACTATTGCTTGTTTTATTATAAACTGCTTCCCGTTCACAGTGAAATGATGGGCTTGGTTTTTGGGTTATGAGTGCCATTTGATCATAATAAAATATTCTTCCTTAATCTTTTTTCTTCCATGATCTTTTGACCCTGATTGTACATACCATTCGTCATTCATTCACAGAACGTGTTGTTACTAACGTATTCGCGCCTATCATTGAACACAGATGGAGGAGGTGCTTGAGCAATTTCTCTTCTGTGTAATCTTAAGGTGTTCGTCTATAAAAGGCTGATGCGATTACAAGCAAAGAAAACATTGCAGATTAGACTTAGAAATATATCATGCCGTTATGATGGTTTTCGATATCTTGTTGACCATATTTATTTGTGAATTAAATATTAATCGAAGTTCATGATAAACGGTTAATTGATTACAATGCGAAGCAAAGAAAACTCCCATTAGTCAGAAATGAAAGCTTTAAAAAATAATTTTAACTGACTTAAAAATAAGAGAAAGAAAGAAAGAAAACGATGAAGGAGGACCTTAATTTGAACTTCAGTTATTTAGAGTATAGAATAGAATAGAGGAAACTTTCATAACGTCACATGAAGCAAAATTTACTGTACAGCGGCAGCCATATTGTGTTGCCCCATTAGAGTTCCTCTATACCGAATTTTGTGCGTAAGCTAGTAACCTTTTCGAAACGCACGCTTCAGTCGTGCGACTACAATGTACAGCACAATACATCTGGGAAACTTTCAAGCATTTTACCATTGTCAATTTGCTGCGAAATAGCTGTTTTTTCGAACAACGATAGCAATTTTGGAGGTTTCATCTGTCATGTGCTCTTCTCATTAATTCATAATTTTAACTTCCCATAAGAAAGAGTGAGAAGAAAATAGACAATACTCGGTGTAGAGGGTCTCTAAATGTGGGGCCAGTCAATCCTTATATCTTTCTGGGGTAACCATCAAGCTGTATGTAATGATACTGGTGTGTGTAATATCACCCTTGTGGACCTAACCCCTTGGGAGATAGGTCCGGAGATGCTATTTCGTGTCCGGAGATGCTAAATCGCCTAGACTACTCGTTCTGAACAAATTCATATGGTTTTAATATAGTAGAACCCCGTTAATCCGTCAGCTATGGGACTGAGGGCATGGTCGGAACGCAAGGAAGGTCGGATTATCAGAGGAGCGTAAATAATAAATACATTAATGTCTGTTAAGATCAGCCTCACGTGTTTAAGTTTTCTAATTGCCATAATGGGACGAGTACAATACACTGAAAGCCGAATTTAGCACAAACAAACTGTGCACTTTGAAAAAGTCACCGCTTAAGCAACGAACATTCTTAAAGCAAACCATCAGAACGCACTGATCGACTGTCACCATTTAACTTACTCAACAAAGTACGTAGTATTTTAAGGACAAGTACAACATAAGTCGACATTCCTCAACCTCCGCCGGAGTCGGATGAGTCGAACCATCGGAAGTCGGATTACTGCGGTTCTGCTGTATTTTACTTATAACTAAATAATTAGTATTTAAAAGAAAAAAGAAAGTGTTTACCAAAACAACATAAAATAAAAACGACATAAAAGACTATTGTCTTCTTATTTATAGCAGATATTTGTAGTTAATATTTCGGTACATTACACCTCAATTCGTATAAGTACAGACGTTGAACTAGTTTTGTTCTATAATAATTTTTAATTTGAATTCTATTTATGTCCTTTAGGCAAAAAAACTTTGGTAAACTTTATTTTTATATGGGCCAGTAACTTGGAACTCGGCCCGTCACGATTCGCCCTTTAGCCATTAAAATCCACAGCCATGCTGCCGGGACTCGAACCTGAGACCTTCGAGTAGTTGGCCTACCGCCGTATACCGCACGGCTACCCGGTCGGCGTGGCCTTTAGGCATATAAGGCTTAGGCCGGGAATGGGAGGGGGCGATAATTTGGGAAGGTGTCGGCCGGAACATATGTTGAAGGTGCTATCTCGGCATTTGTCTTGTGAAACTGAGGGAAAAGCCAGGAAAAACTCAGTCAGGATGGTCAGCCTTGGGATTTAACCCACAACCTCCAGAAAACTACGCCATTGCTCTACCACTGACCAACGCAGAACTACGATAGAACTAAAATGAAGATACTGTATGTTACATTTTAACCAATTAAATTTACTTTGCTAAAAGCCATTATGCTTATTACCGTTTAAACTAATTTACACGTTATGCATAAGTCGCTGTTTACTTCTGTTAGATATTTTCCCAACATGATCCCATTGAAATACATCATTAAATTTAACACATACATTGTAATCAGAAGCACATTGAACATATTTTAAAAAAAAAA